>JANCRA010000526.1:0-31061 GCA_024362935.1 Setophaga petechia
GGGCCGGCGGCGGTGGGCGTGTCCCGGTTGCGCCGTGACGTCACGCGCAGCGCGGTGAGGTCAGTGCGGCGCCGCTGCCGGACCCGCTGCCCCTCGGTGCCCGCGGCCCCCCCCGCCCCCTCCCCTCCCTCCTCCTCCGCCCCCGCCGCCGCCCCCGGCCCGCCGGGAGGGAGGGAGGGCGGCCCAGCCCGGCCCGGCGAGGCCCGGCCCCCCTCAGGTAAGAGCGGGGCCGCGGCGGGGCGCGCCGGGAGGGCCGGGCCGGGCCGGGGGCGGCGGCGGCGGCGCTGAGGGGAAGCAGGAGGAAGGAGCGGGGGACACCGGGTGGGCTTCATGGGGGTGCCGCGATTCACCAACGCCGCTTACGTCGCCCCGCCGGCGTAACCCGCATTGCGTAATGCGGCCGCTGCGTCAGGGCGGCTACGCCAACGGCGTAAGCTGCGGCGCGGGCCCCGCCGCTGCGCCAACGCCGTAAAGGCGGGGGCGCCGCTGGCGCGAGCGCCGGGCACGCGTCCCGCTCCGCCGTGCCCGCCGCTCTCTCCGCCGCCTCCCGGTTGGGCCGGCGGGCGATGCGCGGCCTGTCCGCCCTCACCGGGCGGCGCGGGTGCTCCGGGGGCCACGGGGGTCGCGGCGGAGCGCCCTCCGCCCTGCGCCGCCGGGGTTACGCCGTTTCCGTAGGGCGCGGGGCGGGGGCGGGCGGAGCCGCGCTACGCCGTTTGCGTAAGCGCCGTTCAGCGCCGCCTTACGCCGATTGCGTACGAGCACCTCTGCGCGGCGTTGCGCCGTTTGCGTAGCGCCGGGCGTGCGCGGCGCGGGCGGGGCCGCCTTACGCCGTTGGCGTAGCGCGGGGCGGGGCCGGCGCGCGGGGGGCACTTCCTGCCGCCGCCATTTTGTCGCGGACCGGGAGGAAGCGGCGGCGGCTCCTGCGCGGCGGCAGCGCCGGCCCGGCCCGGCCCGGCCCGCGGTGAGTGAGCCCCGGGACAGCGCCGGCAGCGCCCGCCACGCCGGGCGGGGCCGGGCGGGGCAGCGCCGCTGCGGCGGAGCGAGCCCGCCCCCGTTAGGCCCAGCCCGCCCCCGTTAGGCCCAGGCCGCTCCCGCCCCGCGGGGGCCGCCCCCGCCCGCTCCGTGAGGGGAGGACGCGCTGAGGGCGGCCCGGGGCTGAGGGCCCTCGGCGGGCCCGGCCCTGCGGCCTCTCCCGGACCGCTCTGGAGCTTTCCCGGTGCGGTTTTGCCGAATTGCCGCGGTTTGGGGCGGGTGTGGGGAGCGGTGGACGTTGGAGCGCTCGGAGCTGGGAGCGCGGCGGGGCCTGAGGGGGAGCGCGGGGGGACACCGGGGGGGACACCGGGACGTGAGGGGACACCGGGAGTTTCAGAGGACACCGGGGTCTGAGGGGACACCGGGCCTGAGGGGACACCGGGGCCTGAGGGGGACACCGGGACATGAGGGGGCACTGGGGCCTGAGGGGACACCGGGGTCTGAGGGGACACCGAGGTCTGAGGGGACACCGAGGTCTGAGGGGACACCGGGGTCTGAGGGGACACCGGGGCCTGAGGGGATTTTTGGGATGGGAACGGGGCCCTGAGGAAATTCACGGTTTATTTGGGATAAGAGTGAGCGTTGAAGGGATTCGTGGATGTTTTGGGACGGAATTGGGATTCTGAGGGAATTCTTGGCGTTTTTAGGATCAGAATCAGGAAGATGAGGAAATTCTGGGTTTTATTGAGATGGGAATGGGAGCCTGAGGGGATTCCTGGATGTTTTGGGATGAGCAGTGAACACTGAGGGAATTCCTCAGAGTTTTGGGGTGACAGGGAGTCCCTGAAAGTGATTCTGAGTATTTTGGAATGGGAATTGGGAGCCTGAGGGAATTCCTGGATGTTTTGGGATGGGAAGGGGACACTGAGGAGATTCCTGGTTTTTTTGGGAACACTGAGGGAATTCCTGTGTGTTTTGGGGATGGAAATGGAACTCTGAGGGGATTGCCAGGATTTTTGGGATAACAAGGGGAACACTGAGGGAATTCCTGGTTTTTTGGGAATTAAGAGTGAACACTGAGGGAATTCCTGTGTGTTTGGGGATGGAAATGAAACTCTGAGGGGATTGCCAGGATTTTTGGGGATAACAGGGGGAACACTGAGGGAATTCCTGGGTTTTTTGGGGGGTGAGCAGTAAACACTGAGGGAAATCCTGGGGTTTTTGAGGTGAGCAGTGAACATTGAGGGAATTTTTGGGGTTTTTGGGGTGAGCAGTGAAAACTGAGGGAATTGCTGGATGTTTTGGGATGGGAAGGGGACACTGAGGAGATTCCTGGTTTTTTTTGGGAATTAAGAGTGAACACTGAGGGAATTCTTGGGTTTTTTGGGGTGAGCAGTAAATACTGAGGGAATTGCTGGATGTTTTGGGGTGGGAAGGGGACACTGAGGGAATTCCTGTTCTTTTGGGGAATTAAGAGTGAACACTGAGGGAATTCCTGTGTGTTTGGGGATGGAAATGGAGCTCTGAGGGGATTGCCAGGATTTTTGGGATAACAGGGGAACACTGAGGGAATTCCTGGGGTTTTTGGGATGAGCAGTGAACACTGAGGGAATTGCTGAATGTTTTGGGGTGGGAATGGGACACTGAGGAGATTCCTGGTTTTTTGGGGTGAGCAGTGAACACTGAGGAAATTTTTGGATGTTTTGGGGTGACAGGGAATCCCTGAAAGTGATTCTGAGTATTTTGGAATGGGAATTGGGAACCTGAGGGAATTCCTGGATGGTTTGGGATGGGAATGGAATAATGAGAGAATTGTGTTTGTTTTGGGATGGGAATGGGACACTGAGGGAATTCCTGGATGTTTTTGAGATGGGAATGGGACACTGAGGGAATTCCTGGATGTTTTTGAGATGGGAATGGGACACTGAGGGAATTCCTGGATGTTTTTGAGATGGGAATGGGACACTGAGGGAATTGCTGTGGTTTTTGGGATGTGAAGGGAACACTGAGGGAATTATTGGGATTTTTGGGATGGGAACTTGAACACTGAGGCAATTCCTGGATGTTTTGGGGTGGAAATGGGACACTGAGAGAATTCCTGGATGTTTGGGATGGGAAGAGAACACTGAGGGAATTTGTGGGATAGGAATGGGACACTGAAGGAATTCCTGGATTTTTTTGGGATGGGAATGGGAGCCTGAGGGAATTCCTGGATGTTTTGGGATGAGGAGTGAACACTGAGGGAATTCCTGGAGTTTTTTGGGATTGGGAAGGGGACACTGAAGGAATTCCCAGGATTTTTGGGATGGGAATGGAACACTGAGAGGATTCCTGGATGTTTTGAGGATGGGAACAAAACATTTTGGGATTTCTTGGATGTTTTATAGGATGGGAATGGGACACAGGCAGTTCTTGGGTTTTATAGGATGGGAATGGAGCACTGAGGGAATTCCTGGATTTTTTTGGGGTGGGAATGGGACACTGAGGGAATTCCTGGATTTTTTGGAAGGAGGAGTCAGCACTGAGGGAATTCTCAGTTTTTATGGGATGGGAATGGAGCACTGAGGGAATTCCTGGATTTTTTGGGATGGGAATGGAGCACTGAGGGAATTCTTGGATTTTTTGAGTTGAGGAGTGAATGCTGAGGGGGTTCCTGGGTGTTTTGGGATGGGGATGGGACACTGAGGCAATTATTGGGATTTTTGGGATGGGAAACTGAACACTGAGGGAATTCCTGGATGTTTTGGGGTGGGAATGGGACACTGAGGGAATTCCCAGGATTTTTGGGATGGGAATGGAACATAGAGGGAATTCCTGGATTTTTTTGGGGTGGGAATGGAACAATGAGGGAATTCCCAGGATTTTTGGGATAGGAATGGGACACTGAGGGAATTCCTGGATGTGTTGGGATAGGAATTTGGAACATGAGGGAATTCCTGGATTTTATAGGATGGGAATGGGACACTGAGGGAATTCCTGGGGGGTTTTGGGATGGGAATGGGACACTGAGGGAATTATTGGGATGGGAATGGGACACTGAGAGAATTCCTGGAATGGGAATGGAACATAGAGGGAATTCCTGGGATGGGAATGGGACACTGAGGGAATTCCTGGATTTTTTTGGGGTGGGAATGGGACACTGAGGGAATTCCCAGGATTTTTGGGATGGGAATGGGACACTGAGAGGATTTCTGGATGTTTTGGGGTAGGAATTTGGAACATGAGGGAATTCCTGGATTTTATAGGATGGGAATGGGACACTGAGGGAATTCCTGGATGTTTTGGGATAGAAATGAAACTCTGAGGGAATTCCTGGATTTTTTGGGATGGGAATGGGACACTGAGGGAATTCCTGGATTTTTTGGGATGAGCAGTGAACACTGAGGGAATTCCTGGATTTTTTGGGATGGGAGCAGAACACTGAGGGAATTCCTGGATGTTTTGGGATAGAAATGAAACTCTGAGGGAATTCCTGGATTTTTTGGGATGGGAATGGGACACTGAGGGAATTCCTGGATGTTTTGGGATGAGCAGTGAACACTGAGGGAATTCCTGGATTTTTTGGGGTGGGAATGGGACACTGAGGGAATTCCTGGATTTTTTGGGATGGGAATTGAGACCTTGAGGGAATTCCTGGATTTTTTTGGGACGGGAGCAGAACACTGAGGGAATTCCTGGATGTTTTGGGATGGGAAGGGGGGCACTGAGGGAATTGTTTGGGTTTTTTTGATAAAAATTTGGAATATGAAGGAATTCCTGGGGTTTTTTTTGGGATGGGAACTGGGAGCCTGATGGGAATTCCCAGTTTTTATAGGATGGGAGTGGAACACTGAGGGGATTCCTGGTTTTTTTTGGGATTGAGGAGAGAACACTGAAGGAATTCCTGAGGTTTTGGGATGGTGATTGAGAGCATGAGGGAATTCCTGAGGTTTTTTGATAAGAATTGGGAATTTTGAAGGAATTTTGGGTTTTTTTTGGGGATGGGGAGTGAACACTGAGGGAATTCCTGGATGTTTTGGGGTGACAGGGAATCCCTGAAATTATTCCCAGGATTTTTGGGATGGGAATGGGGACACTGAGGGAATTCCTGAATATTTTGGGGTGGAAATTTGGAACCTGAAGGAATTCCTGAGGTTTTGGGGTTGGAATTTCTAGCCTGAGGGAATTCCTGGATATTTTGGGATGGGAATTTGAACCCTGAGGGTTTGGGGTTGGAACTTCAAGCTTGGGGGAATTCCTGGATATTTTGGGATGGAAATTGGGAACCTGAGGGAATTCCTGAATATTTTGGGGTTGGAATTTCCAGCCTGAGGGAATTTTTTGGATATTTTGGGGTGGAAATTTGGAACCTGAGGGAATTCCTGAGGTTTTGGGGTTGGAATTTCAAGCTTGGGGGAATTCCTGAATATTTTGGGATGGGAATTTGGAAACTGAGGGAATTCCTGAATATTTTGGGGTTGGAAATTGGGGAGCCTGAGGGAATTCCTGAGGTTTTGGGGTTGGAATTTCCAATCTGAGGGAATTCCAAGGTTTTTTAGGATGGGAATTTGGAATCTGAGGGAATTCCTGGATATTTTGGGCTGGAAATTCTCAGCCTGGGGGAATTCCCAAAGTTTTGGGGTGGAAATTTGGACCCTGAGGGAATTCCTGAATATTTTGGGGTTGGAATTTTCAGCCTAAAAGAATTCCCAGGTTTTTTAGGATGGGAATTGAGAACCTGAGGGAATTCCCAAGGTTTTGGTGTTGGAATTTTCAGCCTGAGGGAATTCCTGGATATTTAGGGATGGGAATTTGGAGCCTGAAGGAATTCCTGAGGTTTTGGGATGGGAATTTGGAACCTGAGAAAATTTCCTGGATATTTTGGGGTTGGAATTTTCAGCCTGAAGGAATTCCTGAATATTTTTGGATGGGAATTTGGAACCTGAAGGAATTCTTGGATATTTTGGGGTTGGAATTTCCACCCTGAGGGAATTTTTGGATATTTTGGGGTTGGAATTTGGAGCCTGAGGGAATTCCTGAATATTTTGGGGTTGGAATTTCCACCCTGAGGGAATTCCTGAGGTTTTAGGGTTGGAAATTTGGAGCCTGAGGGAATTCCTGAGGTTTTGGGGTTGGAATTTCAAGCTTGGGGGAATTCCTGAATATTTTGGGATGGGAATTTGGAAACTGAGGGAATTCCTGAATATTTTGGGGTTGGAAATTCTCAGCCTGGGGGAATTCCCAAAGTTTTGGGATGGAAATTTGGACCCTGAGGGAATTCCTGAGGTTTTAGGGTTGGAATTTCCAGCCTAAAAGAATTCCCAGGTTTTTTAGGATGGGAATTTGGAGCCTGAGGGAATTCCCAAGAACTTGGGTTTGGAATTTCCAGCCTGAGGGAATTTTTGGATATTTTGGGATGGGAATTGGGAACCTGAGGAAATTCCCAAGATTTTGGGGTGGGAATTCCCAGTCTGAGGCAATTCCCAAAGTTTTGGCATGGGAATTGGGAACCTGAGGGAATTCCTGAATATTTTGGGGTTGGAATTTCCACCCTGGGGGAATTCCTGGATATTTTGGGCTGGGAATTTCCAGTCTGAGGGAATTCCCAAGGTTTTGGGATGGGAATTGGGAGCCTGAAGGAATTCCCAAGAATTTGGGTTTGGAATTTCCAATCTGAGGGAATTTTTGGATATTTTGAGGTGGAAATTTGGAGCCTGAAGGAATTCCTGAGGGTTTGGGGTGGAAATTTGGATCCTGAGGGAATTCCTGGATATTTTGGGCTGGGAATTTCCAATCTGAAGGAATTCCCAGTTTTTTTTAGGATGGGAATTTGGAACCTGAAGGAATTTTTGGATATTTTAGGGTTGGAATTTCCACCCTGAGGGAATTTTTGGATATTTTGGGGTTGGAATTTCCACCCTGAGGGATTCCCTGGGGCTGGATGAAGCCAGAGCTAATTAATTGTTAATTAACCCTTAATGAGGCTGGGCTGGGGCAGCATCACCCAAAGCTCTGGGAATTCTGGATTTGGAGGATTTTGGAATAATTTTCTGAATTTTGGGGTGATTTAAATTTATTTCTCAAAGTTTGGGGGAATTGGGAATAATTTTCTGAATTTTTGGGGTGATTTAAATTTATTTCTCAAGTTTGGGGGATTTGGGGGAATGTTCTGAATTTTGAGGGTGATATTTGGATTATTTCCCAAAATTTGGGGGATTTTCAGAATAATTTTCTGAATTTTGGGGGGTGATTTTGGGTTTATTTCATAAAGTTTGGAGAATTTTGGACTCAATTTTCTGAATTTTGGGGTGATATTTGGATTATTTCCCAAAATTTGGGGGGATTTTGGGGTAATTTTCTGAATTTTGGGGGTGATTTTGGATTATTTCCCAAAATTTGGGAGATTTTAGACTCAATTTTCTGAATTTTGGGGATGATTTAAATTTATTTCTCAAAGTTTGGGGGATTTGGGGTCATTTTCTGAATTTTGAGGGGGATTTTGGGATTATTTCCCAAAATTTGGAGAATTTTGGAGTCATTTTCTGAATTTTGAGGGGGATTTTGGTTTATTTCCCAAAATTTGGGGGATTTGGGAATAATTTTCTGAATTTTGGGATGTTTTAAAATTTATTTCTCAAAGTTTGGGGGATTTGGGGGAATTTTCTGAATTTTGAGGGGGGATTTTGGATTATTTCCCAAAATTTGGGGGATTTTCAGAATAATTTTCTGAATTTTGGGGGTGATTTTGGGTTTATTTCATAAAGTTTGGAGAATTTTGGACTCAATTTTCTGAATTTTGGGGTGATATTTGGATTATTTCCCAAAATTTGGAGAATTTTGGGGTAATTTTCTGAATTTTGGGGGTGATTTTGGTTTATTTCCCAAAATTTGGGGGATTTGGGATAATTTTCTGAATTTTTGGGGTGATTTAAAATTTATTTCTCAAAGTTTGGGGGAATTTGGGGGAATTTTCTGAATTTTGAGGGTGATTTTGAGTTTATTTCCCAAAATTTGGGGGATTTGGGAATAATTTTCTGAATTTTGAGGGTGATATTTGGATTATTTCCCAAAGTTTTGGAGAGTTTTGGACTCAATTTTCTGAATTTTGGGGTGATTTTGGGATCATTTCCAAAAGTTTGGGGAATTTTCTGAATTTTGAGGGTGATTTTGGGATTATTTCCCAAAATTTTGGGAATTTTCTGAATTTTGAGGGTGATATTTGGATTATTTCCCAAAATTTGGGGGATTTTCAGAATAATTTTCTGAATTTTGGGGGTGATTTTGGGATTATTTCCCAAAGTTTTGGGGGATTTTGGGGTCATTTTTTTAATTTTGAGGGTGATATTTGGATTATTTCCCAAAATTTGGGGAATTTTGGGTTCAATTTTTTGAATTTTGGGGGGGATTTTGGGATTATTTCCCAAAGTTTTGGGGGATTGGAGGAATTTATTCCCAAAGTTTTGGGGATTTTGGGGAATTTGCTGAATTTTTAGGGGTAGAATTGGGAGTTTGGAGGTCAGAATTTGGAATTTTGGGGCTGAAATTTGGATTTTTAGGGCTGAAATTTGGATTTTTGTGGTTTAAATTTGGGTTTTTGGGGGTAGAATTGGGAATTTTGGGGCTGAAATTTGGAATTTTAGGGTTTAAATTTGGATTTTTAGGGTTTGAATTGGGAGCTTTGAGGTCAGAATTTGGAATTCTGGGGCTGAAATTTGGAAATTTGGATTTTTAGGGTTTAAATTTGGATTTTTTGGGGGTAGAATTGGGAATTTTGGGGTTGAAATTTGGAAATTTGGATTTTTAGGGTTTCAATTGGGAGCTTTGAGGTCAGAATTTGGAATTTTTGGGGCTGAAATTTGGATTTTTAGGGTTTGAATTGGGAGTTTTGAGGCTGGAATTTGGAGTTTTAGGGTTTAAATTTGGATTTTTGGGGGTTAGAATTGGGAATTTTGGGGCTGAAATTTGGAAATTTGGATTTTTAGGGTTTGAATTTGGATTTTTGGGGGGTAGAATTGGGAATTTTGAGGCTGAAATTTGGATTTTTAGGGTTTAAATTTGGGAATTTTGAGGTTGAAATTTGGAATTTTTAGGGCTGAAATTTGAATTTTTGGGGTAGAATTGGGAATTTTGGGGCTGAAATTTGGATTTTTTAGAGTTTAAATTTGGGTTTTTAGGAGTAGAATTGGGAATTTTGGAGCTGAAATTTGGAAATTTGGATTTTTAGGGGTAGAATTGGGAATTTTGGGGCTGAAATTTGGAAATTTGGATTTTTAGGGTTTCAATTGGGAGCTTTGAGGTCAGAATTTGGAATTTTTGGGGCTGAAATTTGGATTTTTAGGGCTGAAATTTGGATTTTTGTGGTTTAAATTTGGGTTTTTGGGGGTAGAATTGGGAATTTTGGGGCTGAAATTTGGAATTTTAGAGTTAAAATTTGGATTTTTAGGGTTTGAATTGGGAGCTTTGAGGTCAGAATTGGGAATTTTGGGGCTGAAATTTGGAAATTTGGATTTTTAGGGTTTAAATTTGGGGTTTTGGGGGTAGAATTGGGAATTTTGAGGTCAGAATTTGGAATTTTAGAGGTAAAATTTGGATTTTTAGGGTTTAAATTTGGATTTTTAGGAGTAGAATTGGGAATTTTGAGGCTGAAATTTGGATTTTTAGGCCTGAAATTTGGATTTTTAGGGTTTGAATTGGGAGTTTTGAGGCTGAAATTTGGATTTTTAGGGCTGAAATTTGAATTTTTGGGGGTAGAATTGGGAATTTTGGGGCTGAAATTTGGAAATTTGGATTTTTAGGGTTTGAATTTGGATTTTTGGGGGTAGAATTGGGAATTTTGAGGCTGAAATTTGGGATTTTAGGGCTGAAATTTGAATTTTTGGGGGTAGAATTGGGAATTTTGAGGCTGAAATTTGGGATTTTTATGGTTTAAATTTGGATTTTTGGGGGTAGAATTGGGAATTTTGGGGCTGAAATTTGGAAATTTGGATTTTTAGGGTTTAAATCTGGGAATTTTGAGGCTGAAATTTGCATTTTTAGGGTTTAAATTTGCATTTTTAGGGCTGAAATTTGCATTTTTATGGGTATAATTGGGAATTTTGAGGTCAGAATTTGGAATTTTGAGGCTGAAATTTGGAATTTTGGGCTGGAATTGTGAATTTCTGGAAATTTTCCTTTTTCCCAGAGGTTTTTGCAGCGAGAGGTGGAGATGGAGCTGCGGGGCTGAGCAGCCTCAGCTGGGAGGGACCTGGACTGAGGTGAGCAAAGATTGCCCCAAAATCTGGGGAAAAATGGGAAAAATCCAAATTTTGGTGCCAAAATCTCATTTTTCTGTAGAATTCTCCCAATTTTTAGGGGGTTTGGAATGGGAAAAATTGGGAAAAAATTCAAAATTTGGTGCCAAAATCTCATTTTTCTGTGGGATTCTCCCAATTTTAGGGGGTTTGGAATGGGAAAAAAATGGGAAAATTCAAATTTTGGTGCCAAAATCTTATTTTCTGTGGGATTATTCCATGTTTTTTTTGGGTTTGGAACAGGAAAAATTGGGAAAAAATCCAAATTTTGGTGCCAAAATCTCATTTTTCTGTAGAATTCTTCCATTTCTTTGGGTTTGGAATGGGAAAAAATGGGGAAAAAATTCAGATTTTGGTACCAAAATCTCATTTTTCTGTGGGATTATTTCGTGTTTTTTTGGAGCTAGGAACTGGAAAAATTGGAAAAAATCCAAATTTTGGTACCAAAATCTCATTTTTTGTGTGATTCTCCCAATTTCTTTGGGTTTGGAACGGGAAAAAATGGGAAAAAATCCAAATTTTGGTGCCAGAATCTCATTTTTCTGTAGAATTATTCCATTTTTTTGGGTTTGGAATGGGAAAAAATGGGAAAAAATTCAAATTTTGGTACCAAAATCTCATTTTTCAGTTGGATTCTCCCAATTTTAGGGGGTTTGGAATGGGAAAAATTGGGAAAAAATCCAAATTTTGGTGCCAGAATCTCATTTTCCATCAGAATCTCCCATTTTTTTTGGGTTGGGAACAGGAAAAATGGGAAAAATTGGGAAAAATTCAAATTTTGGTACCAAAATCTCATTTTTCTGTAGAATTCTCCCAATTTTGGGGGGTTTGGAATGGGAAAAATTGGAAAAAGAAATCCAAATTTTGGTGCCAAAATCTCATTTTTCTGTAGAATTATTCCATTTTTTTGGGTTTGGAATGGGAAAAAATGGGAAAAAATTCAGATTTTGGTACCAAAATCTCATTTTCTGTGGGATTGTTCCATGTTTTTTTGGGTTTGGAACGGGAAAAATTGGGAAAAAATCCAAATTTTGGTGCCAAAATCTCTTTTTTTGTGTGACTTTCCCAATTTTGGGGGGTTTGGAATGGGAAAAATTGGGAAAAAATTCAAATTTTGGTACCAAAATCTCATTTTTCTGTAGAATTCTTCCATTTTTTTGGGTTTGGAATGGGAAAAATTGCAAAAAAAAATGCCAATTTTGGTACCAAAATCTCATTTTCCATCAGAATCTCCCATTTTTTTTGGGTTGGGAACAGGAAAAATGGGAAAAAATTGGGAAAAATTCAAATTTTGGTACCAAAATCTCATTTTTCTGTAGAATTCTCCCAATTTTGGGGGGTTTGGAATGGGAAAAATTGGAAAAAGAAATCCAAATTTTGGTGCCAAAATCTCATTTTTCTGTAGAATTCTTCCAATTTCTTTGAGTTGGGAATGGGAAAAAATGGGAAAAAATTCAAATTTTGGTACCAAAATCTCATTTTCTGTGGGATTATTTCGTGGTTTTTTGGGTTTGGAATGGGAAAAATGGGAAAAAAATCCAAATTTTGGTACCAAAATCTCATTTTTTCCTTCAGAATCTCCCATTTTTTTGGGGTTGGGAACAGGAAAAATGGGAAAAAATTGGGAAAAAATTCAAATTTTGGTACCAGAATCTCATTTTGCATCAGAATCTCCCATTTGATAAAAATCCAAATTTTGGTACCAAAATCTCGTTTTTTGTGTAATTCTCCCATTTTTAGGGGGTTTGGAATGGGAAAAAATTGGAAAAAAATTCAAATTTTGGTACCAAAAATCTCATTTTTCTGTGGGATTCTCCCAATATCATTGGGTTGGGAATGGTAAAAATGGGAAAAATCCAAATTTTGGTGCTAAGATCTCATTTTTTGTGTGATTCTTCCAGTTTCTTTGATTTGGGAATGGGAAAAAATGGGAAAAAATTCAAATGTTGGTACCAAAATCTCATTTTCTGTGGGATTATTTCGTGGTTTTTTGGGTTTGGAATGGGAAAAATGGGAAAAAAATCCAAATTTTGGTACCAAAATCTCATTTTTTCCTTCAGAATCTCCCATTTTTTTGGGGTTGGGAACTGGAAAAATTGGGAAAAAATTGGGAAAAATCCAAATTTTGGTACAAAATCTCATTTTCTGTAGAATTTTTCTAATTTCTTTGGGTTTGGAGCTGAAAAAATGGGAAAAAATCCAAATTTTGGTACCAAAAATCTCATTTTCTGTGGGATTCTCTCAATTTCTTTGAGTTGGGAATGGAAAAAATGGGAAAAAAATCAAATTTTGGTACCAAAATCTCATTTTTCTGTAGAATTCTCCCAATTTTGGGGGGTTTGGAATGGGAAAAATTGGAAAAAGAAATCCAAATTTTGGAGCCAAAATCTCATTTTGCATCAGAGTCTCCCGTTTGATAAAAATCCAAATTTGGTACCAAAATCTCATTTTTCTGTGGGATTCTCCCCATTTCTTTGGGTTGGGAATGGTAAAAATGGGGAAAATCCAAATTTTGGTACCAAAATCTCATTTTTCAGTTGGATTCTCCCAATTTTGGGGGGTTTGGAATGGGAAAAATTGGGAAAAATTCAAATGTTGGTACCAAAATCTCATTTTGTGTGGGATTATTTCGTGGTTTTTTGGGTTTGGAATGGGAAAAAATTGGGAAAAAAATCCAAATTTTGGTACCAGAATCTCATTTTCCATCAGAATCTCCCATTTTTTTTGGGTTGGGAACAGGAAAAATGGGAAAAAATTGGGAAAAAATTCAAATTTTGGTACTAAAATCTCATTTTGCATCAGAATCTCCCATTGGATAAAAATGCAAATTTTGGTGCCAAAATCTCATTTTTCTGTAGAATTCTCCCATTTTTTGGGGCTAGGAACTGGAAAAATGGGGGGGAAAATTGGGGAAAATTTAAATTTGGTGCCAAAATCTCATTTTTTGTGTGATTCTCCCCAATTTTAGGGGGTTTGGAATGGGAAAAATTGGGAAAAAATCCAAATTTTGGTGCCAAAATCTCATTTTCTGTGGGATTATTTCGTGTTTTTTTTGGGTTTGGAATGGGAAAAATGGGAAAAAAATTCAAATTTTGGTACCAAAATCTCATTTTTTCCATCAGAATCTGTCATTTTTTTGGGTTGGGAACAGGAAAAATGGGAAAAAATTGGGAAAAAATCCAAATTTTGGTACCAAAATCTCATTTTGCATCAGAGTCTCCCATTGGATAAAAATCCAAATTTTGGTACCAAAATCTCATTTTTCTGTAGAATTCTTCCATTTCTTTGGGGCTAGGGACTGGAAAAATGGGGGAAAATTGGGAAAAATCCAAATTTTGGTGCCAAAATCTCATTTTTTGTGGGATTCTCCCAATTTCTATGGGTTGGGAACTGGAAAAATGAGGGAAAAATCAAATTTTGGTACCAAAATCTCATTTTTCAGTTGGATTCTCCCAATTTCTTTCGGTTGGGGGCTTGAAAAATGAGTAAAAATGGGAAAAAATCCAAATTTCAGTGCCAAAATCTCATTTTCTATCAGAATCTCCCGTTTTTTTGGGGGGTTGGGGACTGGAAAAATGGGGAAAAAATGGGAAAAATTCAAATTTTGGTGCCAAAATCTCATTTTTTGTGTGACTTTCCCAATTTTGGGGGGTTTGGAATGGGAAAAATTGGGAAAAAATTCAAATTTTGGTGCCCAAATCTCATTTTTTGTGTGATTCTCCCCATTTTCATGGATCCCAGTGAGCCCAGGGTGGATTTTGTGGATTTTGGGTGGAAATTTGTGATTTTTCTCCTCAGAGCAGGGAGAGGCGGCGCCGTGCCCGGGGCTGGATCCATGGCCAGGCCCAGCGAGCTCTGAGAGCATCGGGAGCGGAGCCACGGCCATGTATCCCACAAGGTACCAGAGACACCCCAAAATCACCCCAAATCACCCCAAATCACCCCAAAATCACCCCAAAACCACCCCAAAACCACCCCAAAACCACCCCAAAAAAACCACCCCAAAACCACCCCAAATCACCCCAAAATCACCTCAGGTTTGGGATCCACGGCCATGTATCCCACAAGGTACCAGAGACACCCCAAAATCACCCCAAAATCACCCCAAAACCACCCCAAAATCATCTCAGGTTTGGGATCCACGGCCATGTATCCCACAAGGTACCAGAGAAACCTAAAATCACCCCAAATCACCCCAAATCACCCCAAAATCACCCCAAAATCACCTCAGGTTTGGGATCAGATCCACGGCCATGTATCCCACAAGGAACCACCCCAAAACCACCCCAAATCACCCCAAAATCACCCCAAAATCACCCCAAAATCATCTCAGGTTTGGGATCCACGGCCATGTATCCCACAAGGTACCAGAGACACCTAAAATCACCCCAAAATCACCCCAAAACCACCCCAAAGCCACCCCAAAATCACCCCAAAATCACCCCAAAACCACCCCAAAGCCACCCCAAAATCACCCCAAAACCACCCCAAATCACCCCAAAACCACCCCAAAGCCACCCCAAAATCACCCCAAAATCACCTCAGGTTTGGGATCCACGGCCGTGTATCCCACAAGGTACCAGAGAAACCTAAAATCACCCCAAAACCACCCCAAAACCACCCCAAAACCACCCCAAAACCACCCCAAAACCACCCCAAAATCACCCCAAAACCACCTCAGGTTTGGGATCCATGGCCATGTATCCCACAAGGTACCACCCCAAATCACCCCAAAACCACCCCAAAATCACCCCAAAACCACCCCAAATCACCCCAAAACCACCCCAAATCACCCCAAAACCACCCCAAAACCACCCCAAAACCACTTCAGGTTTGGGATCCACGGCCATGTATCCCACAAGGTACCAGAGAAACCTAAAATCACCCAAAACCACCCCAAAATCACCCCAAAACCACCCCAAAATCACCCCAAAATCACCCCAAAACCACCCCAAATCACCCCAAATCACCTCAGGTTTGGGATCCACGGCCATGTATCCCACAAGGTACCAGAGACACCTAAAATCACCCCAAAATCACCCCAAATCACCCCAAAACCACCCCAAAACCACCCCAAAATCACCCCAAAACCATCACCCCCAAAATCACCCCAAAACCACCCCAAAACCATCCCAAAGCCACCCCAAAATCACCCCAAAATCATCTCAGGTTTGGGATCCACGGCCATGTATCCCACAAGGTACCAGAGAAACCTAAAATCACCCAAAACCACCCCAAAATCACCCCAAAACCACCCCAAAATCACCCCAAAATCACCCCAAAATCACCTCAGGTTTGGGATCCACGGCCATGTATCCCACAAGGTACCAGAGAAACCCCAAACCACCCCAAAATCACCCCAAAACCACCCCAAAACCACCCCAAAATCATCTCAGGTTTGGGATCCACGGCCATGTATCCCACAAGGTACCAGAGAAACCCCAAATCACCCCAAAATCATCTCAGGTTTGGGATCCACGGCCATGTATCCCACAAGGTACCAGAGAAACCCCAAATCACCCCAAAATCACCCCAAAACCACCTCAGGTTTGGGATCAGATCCACGGCCATGTATCCCACAAAGGTACCAGAGAAACCTAAAACCACTCCAAAATCACCCCAAAGCCACCCCAAAATCACCCCAAAATCACCCCAAAATCACCTCAGGTTTGGGATCCACGGCCATGTATCCCACAAGGTACCAGAGACACCCCAAAATCACCTCAGGGTGACCCCAAAGCCACCTCAGGTTTGGGAGCAGATCCACGGCCATGTATCCCACAAGGTACCACCCCAAAGGCACCCCAAAATCACCTCTGGGGGACCCCAAACCCACCTCAGGGCCCTCAGGGTGACCCCAAAGCCACCTCAGGGTGACCCCAAAGCCACCTCAGGTTTGGGAGCAGATCCACGGCCATGTATCCTACAAGGTACCACCCCAAAGCTACCTCAGATCCCTCAGGGGAACCCCAAATCCACCTCAGGTCCCTCAGGGTGACCCCAACCCCACCTCAGGTCCCTCATGGTGATCCCAAATCTACCTCAGGCTGGTCCCAACCCCCTTGGTGCCACGTCAGAGTGGTCCCAATCCCCCAAAGCCACCTCAGGTTCCTCAGGGTGATCCCAGATCCACCTCAGGGTGATCCCAACCCACCCAAACCCACCTCAGATCCCTCAGGGTGACCCCAAAGCCACCTCAGATCCCTCAGGGTCACCCCAAGCCCACCTCAGGCTGCTCCCACCCTCTTGGTGCCACCTCAGGCTGGTCCCAACCCCTAAATCTAACTCGAGGTGATCCTAACCCACCCAGATCCACCTCAGGTCCCTCAGGGTCACCCCAAACCCACCTCAGGTTCCTCAGGGTGATCCCAGATCCACCTCAGATCCCTCAGGGTGACCCCAAATCCACCTCACGGTGTCCCTCAGGGTGGTTCCAACCCCTTAGTGCCACCTCAGGTCCCTCAGGATGACCCCAAGCCCACCTCAGGCTGGTCCCACCCCCTTTGGTGCCCCCTCTGGGTGGTCCCAGCTCCCCAAACCCACCTGAGGATGACCCCAAATCCACCTTAGGGTGACCCCAAATCCACCTCAGGTCCCTCAGGGTGACCCCAAACCCACCTCAGGTTCCTCAGGATGATCCCAGATCCACCTCAGGGTGATCCCAACCTACTCAAAGCCACCTCAGATCCCTCAGGGTGACCCCAAACCCACCTCAGGTCCCTCAGGGTGACCCCAAACCCACCTCAGGGTGCTCCCAATCTCTCACTCCATCCCTCCCTGTCCCGCAGGGTCTCCGGTGAGGAATGCAACGGCCTGAACGCGATGGCGGCCGAGAGCGGCCCCGGCACGCGCCTGCGCAACCTCCCGGTGCTGCCGGACGCGCTGGACTCCACCCAGGCCTCGGCGGCGCCGGCGCCCGGCCAGGCCCAGCCCGGGGGCGGCGTCGGGGTCAATCCCCCGCCCCCCGAGACCTCCAACCCCAACAAGCCCAAGCGCCAAACCAACCAGCTGCAGTACCTGCTCAAGGTGGTCCTCAAGACCCTCTGGAAGCACCAGTTCGCCTGGCCCTTCCAGCAGCCCGTGGACGCCGTCAAGCTCAACCTCCCGGTGAGGCCTGCAGAGGGCTGGGGGGCACCAGGGGCTGGGGAGGGCTGGGGGGCACCAGGGGCTGGAGAAGGTTGGGGGTCACCAGGGGCTGGAGAGGGCTGGGGGTCACCAGGGGCTGGAGAAGGTTGGGGTCTGCAGGGGTTGGGGGTCTACAGAGGCTGGAGAAGGTTGGGGGTCACCAGGGGCTGGAGAATGTTGGGGTCACCAGAGATTGGGGGTCACCAGGGGCTGGAGAAGGTTGGGGGTCACCAGGAGCTGGAGAAGGTTGAGGATCTCCAGAGATTGGGATTCTGCAGGGGTTGGGGGATGTTGGGGGTCTACAGGGGCTGGAGAAGGTTGGGGGTCACCAGGGACTGGAGAAGGTTGAGGGTCACCAGGGGCTGGAGAAGGTTTTGGGGTCACCAGGAACTGAGGGATATTGGGGGTCTGCAGGAACTGGAGAAGGTTGGGGGTCTGCAGGGGCTGGGGGTCTACAGAGGCTGGAGAAGGTTGGGGGTCACCAGGAGCTGGAGAAGGTTGGGGGTCACCAGGGACTGGAGAAGGTTGGGGGTCACCAGGGGCTGGGGAAGGTTGAGGGTCTACAGGAACTGGAGAAAGTTTGGGGTCCTTCAGGAGCTGGAGGTTGAGGGTCTACAGGGATTGGGGGATGTTGGGGGTCTCCAGGGGCTGGAGAAGGTTGGAGGTCTGCAGGAACTGGTGAAGGTTTGGGGTCACCAGGAACTGAGGGATGTTGGGGGTTTGCAGGAACTGGGGAAGGGTTGGGGGTCTCCAGGAGCTGGAGAAGGTTGGGGATCTTCAGAGATTGAGGTTCTGCAGGGACCGGAGAATGTTGGGGTCACCAGGAACTGGAGAAGGTTGGGGGTCTGCAGGGGCTGGAGAAGGTTGGGGTCTCCAGGAACTGGAGAAGGTTGGAGGTCTGCAGGAACTCGTGAAGGTTGGGGGTCTGCAGGAACTGGAGAGGTTTGGGGGTCTACAAGGGCTGGAGAAGGTTGAGGGTCTACAGGGGCTGGAGAGGTTTGGGGGTCACCAGGGGCTGGAGAAGGTTGGGGGTCTACAGGAACTGGAGAAGGTTGGGGATCTCCAGAGATTGGGGGTCACCAGGAGCTGGAGAAGGTTGGGGTCTCCAGGACCTGGAGAAGGTTGGGGGTCTACAGGGATTGGGGAATGTTGGGGGTCTGCAGGGGCTGGGGGATGTTGGGGGGTCTCCAGGAACTGGAGAAGGTTGGGGGTCTGCAGAGATTGGGGGTCTCCAGGAACTGGAGAGGTTTGGGGGTCTGCAGGGACTGGGGAAGGTTGGGGGTCTGCAGAGATTGAAGAAGGTTGGGGTCTCCAGGAACTGGAGAAGGTTGGGGTCTCCAGGAACTGGAGAAGGTTGGGGGTCTATAGGGATTGGGGAATGTTGGGGGTCTGCAGGGGCTGGGGGATGTTGGGGGTCTTCAGGAGCTGGAGAAGGTTGGGGGTCTACAGAGATTGGGGGTCTTCAGAGACTGGAGAAGGTTGGGGCTCTCCAGGAGCTGGGGAAGGTTGGAGTTCTGCAGGGGCTGGAGAAGGTTGGGGGTCACCAGGGGCTGGGGAAGGTTGGGGGTCACCAGAGATTGGGGGTCTCCAGGGGCTGGAGAAGGTTGAGGGTCACCAGAGATTGGGGGATGTTGGGGGTCACCAGGATCTGGGGAATGATCCCATGGTGGAGTTGGTGACCTCATGGTTGAGTTGGTGACCTCATGGTTGAGTTGATGACGTCATGGTTGAGTTGATGACCCAGCAGTTGAGTTGATGACGTCATGGTTGAGTTGGTGACCTCATGGTTGTATTGCTGACCTCATGGTTGAGTTGGTGACGTCATGGCTGAGTTGATGACCTCATGGTTGAGTTGGTGACCCCATGGTTGAGTTGGTGACCCCATGGTTGAGTTGATGACCTCATGGTTGAGTTGATGACCTCATGGTTGTATTGATGACCTCATAGTTGTGTTGATGACCTCATGGTTGTATTGATGACCTCATGGTTGAGTTGATGACGTCATTGTTGTATTGATGATCCCATGGTTGAGTTGATGACATCATGGTTGTATTGATGACCTCATGGTTGAGTTGGTGACCTCATGGTTGTATTGATGACCTCATGGTTGAGTTGATGACCTCATGGTGGAGTTGATGACGTCATGGTTGAGTTGGTGACCGCATGGTGGAGTTGATGACGTCATGGTGGAGTTGATGATGTCATGGATGAGTTGATGACGTCATGGTTGAGTTGATGACCCCAAGTCAAACCTGATCCATTTTGGTGCCTTTGGGATGAAATTTCCCAAATTTTCCTCCTTTTTTTATTAAAAATTCCTAAAATCTTTTTTTCCCAGGATTATTATAAAATAATTCAATTTTTCCAGGATTATCATAAAATAATTAATTATTTTCCCAGGATTATTATAAAGTAATTAATTTTTTCCCCACGATTATTATAAAATAATTGTTTTTTTCCAGGTTTATTATAAAATAATCCATTTTTTTCCCAAGATTTTAATAAAATAATTAATTTTTTTCAGGTTTATTATAAAATAATTAATTTTCCCCAGGTTGCTTATAAAATAATTAAACTTTTTCCAAGATTTTAATAAAATAATTCATTTTTTCAGGTTTATTATAAAATAATGAAATTTTTCCCAAGATTTTAATAAATAATTAATTTTCTCCAAGTTTATTATAAAATAACTAAATTTCTTCCAAGATTTTAATAAAATAATGAATTTTTTTTTTTCAGGATTATTATAAAATAATTAAATTTTTTCCAAGATTTTAATAAAAAAGTTAATTTTTTTTTCAGGATTATTATAAAATAATTAATTTTCTCCAGGTTTCTTATAAAATAATTTTTTTTTTCCAAGATTTTAATAAAATAATTAAATTTTTTTTCAGGTTTCTTATAAAATAATGAATTTTTTTCCAAGATTTTAATAAGATAATTAATTTTTTCAGGATTATTATAAAATAATTAATTTTCCCCAGGTTGCTTATAAAATAATTAAACTTTTTCCAAGATTTTAATAAAATAATTAATTTTTTCAGGATTATTATAAAATAATCAATTTTCTCAAGATTTTAATAAAATAATGAATTTTTTCTCAGGTTTATTATAAAATAATTAATTTTTCCCAAGATTTTAATAAATAATTAAATTTTTTTTCCAGGATTATTATAAAATAATTAAATTATTTTTTCAGGTTTATTACAAAATAATTAATTTTCTCAAAATTTTAATAAAATAATTTAATTTTTCTTCAGGATTATTATAAAATAATTAAAACTCCGATGGACATGGGAACAATTAAGAAACGTTTGGAGAATAATTATTACTGGAACGCCCAGGAATGTATCCAGGATTTCAACACCATGTTTACAAACTGCTACATCTACAACAAGGTAAGAAAATTCTCAATTTTGGGGCAAAAAAAATGGGAATTTTTGGGGCAAAAAAATGGGAATTTTTGGGGGAAAAATGGGAATTTTTGGGGGGGAAATGGGAATTTTTTGGGGAAAAAATGAGGATTTTCGGTGGAAATAATTGGAAATTTTGGAGGTAAAAAATGGGAATTTTCAGGGGAAAATGGGAGTGTTTTGGTGAGGAAAAATAGGAATTTTGAGGGGAAAAATTGGAATTTTTCAGGGGGGGAAAAAATGGAAAGTTTGGGGAAAAAATGGGAATTTTTTGGGGGACAAAAATAGGAATTTTGGGGGGGAAAATGGGAATTTTGGGGCAAAAAAATATGAATTTTTTGGGGCGAAAATGGGAATTTTTTGGGGAAAAAATGGGAATTTTTTGGGGAAAAAATGGGAATTTTGGAGGGAAAAAATGGGAATTTTTTGAGGTGAAAATGGGAATTTTTTGGGGAAAAAAATGAGGATTTTCGGTGGAAATAATTGAAATTTTTGGAGGTAAAAAATGGGAATTTTCAGGGGAAAATGGGAGTGTTTTGGTGAGGAAAAATAGGAATTTTGAGGGGAAAAATTGGAATTTTTCAGGGGGGAAAAATGGAAAGTTTGGGGAAAAAATGGGAATTTTTTGGGGGGAAAAATTGGAATTTTCGGGGGGAAAAATAGGAATTTTTGGGGAAAAATGGGAATTTTTTAGGGGGAAAAATAGGAATTTTTGAGGGGAAAAATTGGAATTTTTTTGGGAGAAAATGGGAATTTTTGGAGGGGAAAAATGGGAATTTCGGGGGGGAAAAATTGGAATTTTTTGGGGGGAGAAATTGGAATTTTTGAGGGGAAAAATGGGAATTTTGGAGGTAAAAAATGGGAATTTTGGGGGGAAAAGTGAATTTTTTGGGGGAAAAAAATGGGAATTTTTGTAGGTAAAAAATGGGAATTTTTTGAGGAAAAATGGGAATTTTTTGGGGGGGGGAAAATTGGAATTTTGAGGGGAAAAATTTGAATTTTTCGGGGGGAAAAATGGGAATTTTGGAGGTAAAGAATGGGAATTTTGGGTGGGAAAAATTGGAATTTTTGAGGGGAAAAATTGGAATTTTTCAGGGGGGAAAAATGGAAAGTTTGGGGAAAAAATGGGAATTTTTTGGGGGGAAAAATTGGAATTTTCGGGGGGAAAATGGGAATTTTTGGGGAAAAATGGGAATTTTTAGGGGGAAAAATGGGAATTTTTTGGGGAAAAAATGGGAATATTTTGGGGAAAAAATGGGAATTTTTTGGGTAAAATGGGAATTTTTTGGGGTAATAATTGGAATTTTTTTGGAGGGAAGATGGGAATTTTTTGGAGAAAAAATGGGAATTTTTGGGGTGAAAATGAGAATTTTTGGGGGAAATAATTGGAATTTTTTGGGGGGAAAATGGGTATTTTTTGGGGAAAAAATGGGAATTTTTTAGGGTGAAAATGGAAAATTTTTGGAGAAAAAATGGGAATTTTTGGGGAAAAGATGGGAATTTTCGGGGGGAAAATGGGAAATTTTGGAGGTAAAAAATGGGAATTTTTTAGGGTGAAAATGGGAATTTTTGGGGAAAAAATGAGAAATTTTGGAGGTAAAAAATGGGAATTTTTGGGGAAAAAAATGGGAATTTTTTGGGGGGAAAAATGGGAATTTTTGGGGAAAAATGGGAATTTTTTGGGGAAATAATTGGAATTTTTTGGGGGTAAAATGGGTATTTTTTGGGGAAAAAATGGGAATTTTGTTGAGGAGAGAAAAATGGGAATTTTTTTGGGAGAAAAAATGGGAATTTTTGGGGGAAATAATTGGAATTTTTCGGGGGAAATAATTGGAATTTTTTGGGGGGAAAAATGGGAATTTTTGGGGGAAAAATGGGAATTTTTCGGGGGAAATAATTGGAATTTTTTGGGAAAAAATGGGAGTTTTTTGGGTGAAAAATGGGAATTTTTGGGGGAAATAATTGGAATTTTTTGGGGGGAAAAATGGGAATTTTTCGGGGAAAAAAGGAATTTTTGGGGGGAAAATGAGAATTTTTGGGGGAAATAATTGGAATTTTTTGGGGGGAAAATGGGAATTTTTGGGGGGGGAAAAATGGGAATTTTTTGGGGGTATAATTGGAATTTTTTTTGGAGGGAAGATGGGAATTTTTGGGGAAAAAAATGGGAATTTTTTGGGGTGAAAATGAGAATTTTTGGGGGAAATAATTGGATTTTTTGGGGGGAAAATGGGAATTTTTTGGGAAAAATGGGATTTTTGGGAAAAAATCGGGAATTTTTGGGGGGAAAAATGGGAATTTTTGGGGGGAAAATGGGAATTTTTGGGGGGAAAAATGGGAATTTTTTGGGGGTGAAATGGGAATTTTTGGGGGGAAATAATTGGAATTTTTTGGGGGGAAAATGGGTATTTTTTGGGGAAAAATGGGGAATTTTTTTAGGGTGAAAATGGGAATTTTCGGGGGGAAAATGGGAAATTTTGGAGGTAAAAAAAGGGAATTTTTTAGGGTGAAAATGGGAATTTTTGGGGAAAAAATGGGAAATTTTGGAGGTAAAAAATGGGAATTTTTGGGGAAAAAATGGGAATTTTTTGGGGGGAAAATGGGAATTTTTTGGGAAAAAAATGGGAATTTTTGGGGAAAAAAATCGGGAATTTTTGGGGGGAAAAATGGGAATTTTTGGGGTGAAAATGGGAATTTTTGGGGGGAAAAATGGGAATTTTTCGGGGGGAAAAATGGGAATTTTTCGGGGGGAAAAATGGGAATTTTTGGGGGAAAAATGGGAATTTTTGGGGGAAATAATTGAATTTTTTGGGGTGAAAATGAGAATTTTTGGGGGAAATAATTGGAATTTTTTGGGGGGAAAATGGGAATTTTTGGGGGGGAAAAATGAGAATTTTTTGGGGGAAAATGGGAAATTTTGGGGGGAAAAAATGGGAATTTTTTGGGGGAAAAATGGGAATTTTTTGGGGGGAAAATGGGTATTTTTTGGGGGGAAAATGGGAATTTTTGGGGGAAATAATTGGAATTTTTTGGGAAAAAATGGGAATTTTTTGGGGTGAAAATGGGAATTTTTTAGGGTGAAAATGGGAATTTTTGGGGAAAAATGGGAATTTCTGGGGGGAAAAAATTCAAATTTCTGGGGGAAGAAAAAGGCGATTTTTGTAGGGAAAAATGGAAATTTTGGTGGAAATAATTGGAATTTTTGGGGAAAAAATTCAAATTTCTGGGGGTAAAAATGGGAATTTTTGTAGGTAATAAATGGAAATTTTTGGGGGGCAAAAATTGGAATTTTGGGAAAAAAAATGGGAATTTTTGGGGAAAAAAATGGGAATTTTTTTGAGTGAAAAATGGGAATTTTTTGGGGGAAAAATGGGAATTTTTTGGGGGGAAAATGGGAATTTTGGGGTGAAAAATGGGTATTTTTTGGAGTGAAAATGGGAATTTTGGGGGGAAAATGGGAGTGTTTTGGTGAGGAAAAATGGGATTTTTTGGGGGAAAAAGGGAGTGTTTTGGAGAGGGAAAATGGAATTTTGGGGGGAAAATGGGAATTTTTGGAGGTAAAAACTGGAAATTTTTGGTGGAAATAATTGGAATTTTGGGGGGAAAAATGTGATTTTTTTTTGGAAAATGGGAATTTTTGTAGGTAAAAAAATGGGAATTTTGGTGGAAATAATTGGAATTTTTGGGGAAAAAAATCACATTTCTGGGGGTAAAAATGGGAATTTTTGTAGGGAAAAAAATGGAATTTTGGGGGGAAAAAATTGGAATTTTGGGGAAAAAATTCAAATTTCTGGGGAAAAAAAGGGAATTTTTGTAGGGAAAAATTGGAAATTTTGGTGGAAATAATTAGAATTTTTGGGGGTGAAAATGGGTATTTTTTGGAGTGAAAATGGAATTTTGGGGGGAAAATGGGAGTGTTTTGGTGAGGAAAAATGGGATTTTTTGGGGGGAAAATGGGAGTGTTTTGGAGAGGAAAAATGCAAATTTCTGGGGTAAAAATGGGAATTTTTGAGGGCAAAAATGGGATTTTTTTGGGGGAAAAAATCGGATTTTTTTTTGAAAAATGGGAATTTTTGTAGGTAAAACCTGGAATATTTTGGGGAAAAAATGGAAATTTTGGTGGAAATAATTGGAAATTTTGGGGGGGAAAATGATTTTTTTTTTTTGGAAAAATGGGAATTTTTGGGGAGTAAAAATGGGATTTTTTTGGGGGAAAAATCGGATTTTTTTTGGAAAAATGGGAATTTTTGGAGGTAAAACCTGGGATTTTTTTGGGGAAAAATCTTTTTTCCCTAAATTCCAATTTCTCCCCACTCTGCAGCCAGGGGATGACATCGTGCTGATGGCAGAAGCTCTGGAGAAGCTTTTCCTGCAGAAGATCTCGGAGATGACGCAGGAGGAGACGGAATCGTCATCGCCCAGACCAAGGGCCGGGGCCGCGCCCGCAAGGAGCCAGGTGGGGCTGCCAGGACCCCCCAAAATTCCCCAAATCATCCCCAAATCCTTCAAATTCCCCCCCAAATTCCCCTTTTCCTCACATTTCTCCCATTATTCCTCCTGTTTCCCCCAAATTCCCCCCTATTTTTCCCTTTATTTTTCTCAATTTCCCCCTTATTTTTCCTATTTTCTGTCCTATTTCCCCCCAATTTCCCTCCTATTTTCCCCCTTATTTCCCCCCTATTTTCCCTTATTTTTCCCAATTTCCCCCCTTATTTTCCTTATTTCTGTCCTATTTTCCCTTATTTTCCCCCCTTATTTCCCCCCTATTTCCCCCCATTTTCCTCCTTATTTTCCCCTCAATTTTCTCCCCTATTTTCCTTATTTCCCTCCTATTTCCCTCCAGTTTTCTCCCCTATTTTCCCATATTTTCCTCTTATTTCCCCCCTTATTTCCCCCATATTTTCCTCCAATTTCCCCCCTTATTTGCCCCCCCAACTTCCCCCCCTTTGTTTCCTCCTATTTTCCCTTATTTCCCTCCTGTTTCCCGCCTTATTTTCCCTCTATTTTTTGTCTTATTTTCCCTTATTTTCCCCCTTATTTCCCCCCCAATTCCCCCTATTTTCCCATATTTTCCTCTTATTTCCCCCCAATTTCCCCCCTTATTTGCCCCCCAATTTTCCCTCCTTATTTTCCCCCATTTTCCCATATTTTCCTCTTATTTCCCCAATTTCCCCCTATTTCCCCCCTTATTTTCCCCATTTCCCCTTATTTCCCCCCTATTTCTCTCCAATTTCCCCCTTATTTTCCCTATTTTCTGTCCTATTTTCCCTTATTTTCCCTCTTATTTACCCCCCCATTTTCCCATATTTTTCTCCTATTTCCCTCCAATTTCCCCCTTATTTTCCCTATTTTTTGTTTTATTTTCCCTCTTATTTACTCCTCTCTTTTCCCATATTTTTTCTCCTATTTCCCCTCTAGTTTTCCCCTATTTTTCCCCCCTTATTTACCCCTCTATTTTCCCATATTTTTCTCATATTTCTCCTCTAGGTTTCCCCTATTTTTCCCCCTTATTTTCCCATATTTTTCCCCTATTTCCCCCCCATTTACCTCTATTTTTTCCTTTATTTCCCCATATTATTTCCCCCCTTTTTCCCATATTTTTCCATTATTTTGCTCCCTGTTTTCTCCTCATTCTCCTCTCTGTTTTCCCCCTATTCCTTCCCCCCATTTCCCCCCAATTTTCCCTTATTTTTCTCCAATTTCCCCCTTATTTTCCCTATTTTCTGTCCTAATTTCCCTTATTTTCTCCCCTTATTTCCCCCCTATTTCCCCCCAATTTCCCCCTTATTTTCTCCCCTATTTTCCCTTATTTTCCCTCCTGTTTACCCCCCAATTTTCCCTTATTTCCCCCAATTCCCCCCTTATTTTCCCTATTTTCTGTCCTATTTTCCCATATTTTTCCTTATTTCCTCTCTAGGTTTCCCCTATTTTTCCCCTCTTATTTTCCCATATTTTCCCCTATTTCCCCCCATTTCCCTCTATTTTTTCCCTTATTTCCCCATATAATTTCCCTTATTTTCCCCCATTTTCCCATATTTTTCCATTATTTTGCTCCCTATTTTCCCCTCATTCTCCTCTCTATTCCCCCCTTATTTCCCCTCATTTTCCCCCTTATTCTCCCCTTATTTCTCCTCAATTTCCCCTCATTTCCCCCCATTTTCCCTTCTTATTTCCACCCTATTCCCCCATTTTCCCATATTTTCCCTCTATTTCCTCCTCATTTTCTCCCTCATTTTCTCCCTATTTTCCCCTATTTCCCCCCAATTTCCTCCCTATCTTCCCCCCTTTTTTCCCTACTTCCCCATATTTTTTTCCTTATTTTCCCCTCATTCCCCCTATTTTCCTGTATTTTTTCCCCTATTTCCCCCTCATTTTTCCCTCCATTCCCCCCTATTTTCTGCTCTATGTTGCCCCTTATTTTCCCCCATCTTCTCATCCTACTTCCCTTATTTCCCCCCTGTATTCCTGTATTTTTTCCCCTATTTTCCCCTATAATCCCATACATTTCCCCCTCCGTTTTCCCCCTATATTCCCATATATTCTCTCTCTCTCTCAGCAGTGCCCTCCAAGCTGGGCTCCTCGGTGGTGCCCAACGCCTCCCAGGGCTCTCCCCGGCTCATTTCCCCCCATTTCTCCCCCATTTTCCCCCCATTTTTCCCCCATTTCCCCCCATTTCTCCCCCATTTCCCCCCTATTTTTCCCCATATTTTTTCCCCCATTTTTCCCCTATATTCCCATATATTTATTTTCCCTCTCTCTCTCTCAGCAGTGCCCTCCAAGCCGGGCTCCTCGGCAGTGCCCAACCCCTCCCAGGGCTCCTCCCCTGGCTCCTTTCCCCCCCCATTTCTCCCCCATTTCCCCCCATTTCCAATCTCTTGTCCCCCCATTTCCAATCTCTTTCCCCCCATTTCCCCCCATTTCTCCCCCATTTCCCCCCATTTCCCCCCCATTTCCCCCCCATTTCTCCCCCATTTCTCCCCCATTTCCCCCCCCCATTTTCCCCCCATTTCCCCCTCATTTCTCCCCCATTTCCCTCTATTTTCCCCCCCATTTTCCCCATTTTCCCCCCATTTCTCCCCCATTTTCCCCCCATTTCCAATCTCTTTTCCTCTCTCTCTCAGCAGTGCCCTCCAAGCTGGGCTCCTCGTTGGTGCCCAACGCCTCCCAGGGCTCCTCCCCGGCTCATTTCCCCCCCATTTCTCCCCCCATTTCCCCCCCATTTCCAATCTCTTTCCCCACATTTCCCCCCATTTCTCCCCCATTTCCCCCCATTTCTCCCCCATTTCCTCCGATTTCCCCCCATTTCTCCCCCCATTTCCTCCCATTTCTCCCCCCATTTCCCCCCCATTTCTCCCCCATTCCCCCCCATTTCTCCCCCCATTTCCTCCCATTTCTCCCCCCATTGTCCCCCCCCATTTCTCCCCCCATTCCCCCCCATTTCTCCCCCATTTCCTCCCATTTCTCCCCCATTTCCCCCCATTTCCCCCTCATTTCTCCCCCATTTCCCCCCATTTCTCCCCCATTTCCCCCCATTTCTCCCCCATTTCTCCCCCATTTCCCTCTATTTTCCCCCCATTTTTCCCCCATTTATCCCCCATTTCTGCCCCATTTCCAATCTATTTTTCCCCATTTTCCCCCATTTCCAATACATTTCTCTCTCTCTCTCTCAGCAGTGCCCTCCAAGCCGGGCTCCTCGGCGGTGCCCAACGCCTCCCAGGGCTCCTCCCCGGCTCATTTCCCCCCATTTCTCCCCCCATTTCCCCCCTATTTTCCCCCATTTCCAATCTCTTTTCCCCCATTTCCAATCTCTTTTCCCCCATTTCTCCCCCATTTTCCCCCATTTCCAATCTCTTTTCCCCCCATTTCCCATCTCTTTCCCCCCATTTCCCCCCCATTTCTCCCCCATTTCCTCCCATTTCTCCCCCATTTCCCCCTCATTTCTCCCCCCATTTCCCTCTATTTTCCCCCCATTTCTCCCCCATTTCTCCCCCATTTCCCCATTTTCCCCCATTTCCAATACATTTTTCTCTCTCTCTCTCAGCAGTGCCCTCCAAGCCGGGCTCCTCGGCGGTGTCCAACGCCTCCCAGGGCTCCTCCCTGGCTCATTTCCCCCCCATTTCTCCCCCATTTCCCCCCATTTCCCCCCTATTTTCCCCCCATTTCCCAATCTCTTTTCCCCCATTTCCCTGTTTTCCCCCCATTTCCAATCTCTTTTCCTCTCTCTCTCAGCAGTGCCCTCCAAGCCGGGCTCCTCGGCGGTGCCCAACGCCTCCCAGGGCTCCTCCCCGGCTCCCCCGGCGCCCGCGGCTCCCCCCGGTTCCGGGCCTGGCGCCGCCGTTGCCGTTCGGGGGTCCCGGCGCGGGGGCTCCGGAGCTGCTGGTGCCGCCCGCGGTGACCGTGGTGCCCCCCGTGCCCGCCCCGCCCGCCCCCGGCCCCGCCCGCCCCGGCCGCGCCCGCCCCTGCAGCCCCACCCGCCCGTCATCCCCCACGCCCGCACAGCCCGTCAAGGTCCAGTGACGGCGCCTCGTTAGCGCCGCTAATTGGGGTAATTAGGGTGGGGGTGGTGGTGTTAATTGTTTTATTGGTGGTGTTCTTACTGCTATTATCATCATTTTGTTGGATTCGGTGTTGGTGGTGCTAATAGTTTTGTTGTTATTATTTCATTAAGCAACGGTAATTAGTTTAATTGGGGATGGGGTTGGGATTGGTTTTGGTGCTTGTGGTGTTCATAGTTGGTGATCATTATTATGATCATCATTGTCATCATCGTTGTACTATTATTATTTTATTATTATTATTATTGTTATTATCATTTATTATTATTATTATTATTATTATTATTATTATTATTATTATTATTATTATTATTGCTATTATTATTATTATTGCTATTATTATTATTGCTATTATTATTATTGCTATTATTATTGCTTCATTAGTAGCCAGTAATTATCTTAATTAAGAGGTGGCATTGGGGTTGGTGGTGGTGGTGTTAATTGTTGTTTATATTATTGTTGTTGTTAAAGTTATTCTTGGTGTTCGGATTTATTATTTAATTTAATGTTGTTTATTGAGTGGTCCCAAAGTAGAAACTCCAAAACCCCAAAATTGCAATAAACGATCCCAAGATAGAAACTCCAAAACCCCAGTTAATGGTCCCAAGGTAGAAACTCTAAAAGTCAAAATCCCAACAACCAATCCCAGAGTAGAAACTCCAAAACTCAAATTCCAACAAATGATCCCAAGGTGGAAACTCCAGTGAACAATCCCAGAGTAGAAACTCCAAAACCCCAACAAACAATGCCAGAGTAGAAGCTCCATAACCCAAAATTCCAATGAATGATCCCAAGGTAGAAACTCCAAAAGTAGAAATTCCAAGAACGATCCCAAGGTAGAAACTCCAAAACCCAAAATCTCAAGGAACAATCCCAAGGTAGAAACTCCAAAAGTAGAAACTCCAAGAACGATCCTAAGGTAGAAACTCCAAAACCCCCATGAGCAATACCAGAGTAGAAGCTCCAAAACCCAAAACATCAACGAACAATCCCAAAGTAGAAACTCCAAAAGTAGAAACTCCAATGAACGATCCAAGGTAGAAACTCCAAAAGTAGAAATTCCAAGAACGATCCCAGGTAGAAGCTCCAAAAGTAGAAAGTCCAATGAACGATCCCCAAGGTAGAAACTCCAAAACCCAAAACCTCAATGAACAATCCCAAAGTAGAAACTCCAAATGTAGAAACTCCAAGAACGATCCCAAGGTAGAAACTCCAAAACCCAAAATCTCAAGGAACAATCCCAAGGTAGAAACTCCAAAAGTAGGAAACTCCAGTGAACGATCCCCAAGGTAGAAAGTCCAAGAGCGATCCTAAGGTAGAAACTCCAAAACCCCCAATGAACAATACCAGAGTAGAAACTCCAAAACCCAAAACCTTAACGAACAATCCCAAGGTAGAAACTCCAAAACCCAAAACCCCAATGAACAATCCCAAGGTAGAAACTCCAAAAGTAGAAACTCCAATGAACGATCCCAAAGTAGAAGCCCCCAAAACCCCAAAATTCCAATGAATGATCCCAAGGTAGAAACTCTAAGAATGATCTCAAGGTAGAAACTCCAAAACCCAAAACCTCAACGAACAATCCCAAAGTAGAAACTCCAAAAGTAGAAACTCAAGAACGATCCCAAGGTAGAAACTCCAAAACCTCAATGAACAATCCCCAAAGTAGAAACTCCAAAACCCAAAAACCACACCAAACACCCCCAAATCCCACCCCAACCCCCTGGCTG
>JANCRA010000527.1:0-31021 GCA_024362935.1 Setophaga petechia
TATTTTTGGGTACCTTGATGCAGGGGGGCTGCAGCCGTTTGGGGGAATTTTGGTGTTATTTTGGGTATTTTTGGGTATTTTTGGGGTGTTTTTTGGGGGTACCTTGATGCAGGGGGGCTGCAGCCGTTTCGGGGGGGATTTTTGGGGTTATTTTGGGTATTTTTGGGTATTTTTGGGATATTTTTGGGTACCTTGATGCAGGGGGGCTGCAGCTGTTTTGGGGGGGATTTTTGGGGTTATTTTGGGGTTATTTTGGGTATTTTTGGGGGTACCTTGATGCAGGGGGGCTGCAGCCGTTTCGGGGGGGGGTGGCAGCGCAGCAGCAGCACCAGGTTGGGGGTCGGGGGGGCCCCCCCGGGCAGCAGCACCCCCAGAGTCAGGCGCAGGCGGGGCCCCAAGCCCTGAACCTGGGGGGGCAAAACGGGGGGGTCAGGGACCCCCAAAACCCCTCAGGGACCCCCAAAAACCCCTCAGGGACCCCCAAATTCCCCCCAGGGATCCCCAAAACCTCCCCCAGAGACCCCCAAATCCCACAGGGACCCCAAATTTCCCCGCTAGGACCCCCAAATTCCCCCCCAAAATCCCCAAATCTTTCCTCAGGGACCCCAAATCTCCCCCTGGGACCCCCAAATTCCCCTCTGGGACCCCCACATTTCCCCCCTGGGGACCCCCAAATCCCCCCAGGGACCCCCAAATCCCCCCCCCAGAGACCCCAAATCCCACAGGGACCCCAAATCTCCCTCTGGGACCCCCAAATCCCCCTTACAGGACCCTTTAACCCCTCCCAAGCCCCCCCCCCCCATTTTTGGGGGCCCCCCCAGACTCACGGTGGCCGTCAGGGTGAGGGGGGGGTCCCCAACTTTGGGGGCGGCGCCCCCCCCCAGGGCTCGGGCCAGGCCCCGGGCGGCCCCCAGGCGCAGCCCCCCCCAAATCCTGCTGGAAACGCCCGTGCATGCCTGGGGGGGGGGGACAGGGGGCACCCATGGGTGCTGCAGGACACCCCCAGGCTGGGGAGACCCCCAAATCCGGGGAGAGACCCCCCCCAGTTCGAGGAGACCCCCCCCCCTCAGCTCCAAACCCCCCCAAAATCCACAAATCCCCATCCAAGAACCCCAAAATCCCCCCGAGAATCCCTGAAATCCCCACCCAGGACCCCCAAATCCCCCCCGAGGACCCCCAAATCTTCCCCAAAATCTCCAAATCCCCACCCAAGAATCCCAAAATCCCCTTCCAGAACCCCCAAATCTCCCCAAGAACCCCAAAATCCCCCCGAGAATCCCCGAAATCCCACCCAGAACCCTCAAATCTCCCCCAGAATCCCAAAATCGCCCCCCAGAATCTCAAAATAACCCCCCAGGACCCCCAAACCCACCCCAGAATCCCCCAGAACCCCCAAAATCCCCACCCAGAACCCCAAAATCCTCCCGAGAATCCCAAAATGACCCCCCAGGACCCCAAAACCTCCCCCAGAACCCCCAAAATCCCCCCAAGAACCCCAAAATCTCCCCCAGAACCCCAAAATCTCCCCCAGAACCCCGAAATCCCCACCCTGAACCCCAAATCGCCACCCAGGACTCCAAAATCCCCCCCAGAACCGCGAAATCCCCCCGAGAATCCCCAAATCCCCCCCAGGACCCCCCAAAATCCCCCCAGAATCTCCCCAAGAACCCCAAAACAGCCCAGAACCCCCAAAATGCCCCCCTAGGAACCCCAAATCTCCCCCAAAATCCCCAAATCCCCACTCAGGACCCCCCAAATCTCCCTCCAGAACCACAAACCACCCCCCTAGAACCCCCAAATCCCCTCCGGAACCCCCAAATTCCCACCCAGGACCCCAAAATCCCCCCGAGAATCCCCAAAATCCCCACCCTGAACCCCAAAATCCCCACCCAGGACCCCGAAATCCCCCCCAGAACCCCCAAATCTCCCCCAATATCTCCAAATCCCCACCCAGGACCCCCAAAATCCCACCCTGGGACCCCAAAACCTCCCCCAGAACCCCGAAAATCCCCCCGAGAACCCCAAAATCCCCACCCAAGACCCCAAAATCCCCCAGGACCCCCCAAATCGCCACTCAGGACCCCCAAATCCCACCCTGGCACCCCCAAATCTCCCCTGGGACCCCAAAATCCCCCCAGAACCCCCCCGACACCCCCCATAACCCCCTCAATGAAGCCCCCAGACCCCAAATTCCCCCCTCTGGACCCCCCCCGACACCCCCCAGAACCACCCTAATAAAGACCCCAGACCCAAATTTTTCCCAATGAAGCCCCCCAGACCCCAAATCCCCCCCAGACCCCATAACTCCTCACCTATGAAGCCCCCAGACCCCAAATCCTCCCATAACTCCCCAATGAAGCCCCCAGACCCCAATTCCCCCCCCAATGAAACCCCCAGACCCCAATTCCCCCCCAATGAAGCCCCCAGACCCCAAATCCCCCCCCCAATAAAGCCCCCAGACCCCAATTTCCCCCAATGAAGCCCCCAAACCCCCAATTTCCCCCCTCAATGAAGCCCCCAGACCCCATAACTCCACCTATGAAGACCCCAGACCCCAATTTCCCCCCTCAATGAAGCCCCCAGACCCCAAATTCCCCCTATGAAGCCCCCAGACCCCAAATCCCCCCCAATGAAGCCCCCAGACCCCAAATCCCCCCCCAATAAAGCCCCCAGACCCCAATTCCCACCCCAATGAAACCCCCAGACCCCAATTCCCCCCTCAATGAAGCCCCCAGACCCCATAAGTCCTCACCTATGAAGCCCCCAGACCCCAAATCCCCCCCCCAATAAAGCCCCCAGACCCCAATTTCCCCCAATGAAGCCCCCAGACCCCAATTTCCCCCCTCAATGAAGCCCCCAGACCCCATAAGTCCTCACCTATGAAGCCCCCCAGACCCCAAATCCCCCCCCAATAAAGCCCCCAGACCCCAATTTCCCCCCTCAATGAAGCCCCCAGACCCCAAATCCCCCCCCAATGAAGCCCCCAGACCCCAATTCCCCCCCAATGAAACCCCCAGACCCCAAACCCCCCCCCATAACCCCCCCAATGAAACCCCCAGACCCCAAACCCCCCCATAACCCCCCCAATGAAGCCCCCAGACCCCATAAGTCCTCACCTATGAAGCCCCCAGACCCCCAAATCCCCCCCCAATGAAGCCCCCAGACCCCAAATCCCCCCCCAATAAAGCCCCCAGACCCCAATTTCCCCCAATGAAGCCCCCAAACCCCAATTTCCCCCCTCAATGAAGCCCCCAGACCCCATAAGTCCTCACCTATGAAGCCCCCAGACCCCAAATCCCCCCCCCAATGAAGCCCCCAGACCCCAATTTCCCCCTCAATGAAGCCCCCAGACCCCAAATTCCCCCCCAATGAAGCCCCAGACCCCAATTTCCCCCCTCAATGAAGCCCCCAGACCCCAAATTCCCCCTATGAAGCCCCCAGACCCCAACCCCCCCCATAACCCCCCCCCCAAAATGAAGCCCCCAGACCCAATTCCCCCCTCCCCCACTCACGGGGGGCGTCCTCGCGCTCCCTCAGGGCCCGATCCACGAAGAGCCGCGTGCGGGGGGGGAGGGGCAGGCGGGGGAGGGGGCGCGGGGGGGGTCTCACCCCCGACCCCCCCCCCAGCCCCGCGACCCCCCCCCAAATCCGCGCGGGCGCCGCAGCATCCGGATGGACAGAGCGCCCCCTGCCGGCCGGGCGGACACAGAGATTGCACCGACCCCCAAACTGCGACCCCCCGACTCGATTTGGGACCCCCGACTCAATTTGGGACCCCCCGACTCAATTTGGGACCCCCGACTTAATTTGGGACCGCTCCCCTCAATTTGGGACCCCCGACTCAATTTGGGGACCTCTGACTCGATTTGAGACCCCCGACTCGATTTGGGACCCCCGACTCAATTTGTGCCCGCTCCCCTCAATTTGGGACCCCCGACTTAATTTGGGACCCCCGACTCAATTTGGGACCCCCGACTCAATTTGAGACCGCTCCCCTCAATTTGGGACCCCCGACTCAATTTGGGACCCCTCCCCTCAATTTGGGACCGCTCCCCTCAATTTGGGACCCCCTCCCCTCAATTTGGGACCCCCGACTCATTTTGGGACCCCCGACTCAATTTGAGACCGCTCCCCTCAATTTGGGACCCCCCGACTCAATTTGGGATCCCCGACTTAATTTGGGACCGCTCCCCTCAACTTGGGACCCCCGACTCAATTTGGGCCCGCTCCCCTCAATTTGGGACCACTCCCCTCAATTTGGGACCCCTGACTCAATTTGGGACCACTCCCCTTCAATTTGGGACCCCCCTCTCCCCCCACCCCCAGACGGTTCTGAACGGGGTCTTCCCCTCCCCCCAGGCCACTTTTGGGACCCCTCCCCGACCCCTGGGACCCCCTCCCATGTTTCCCTGCCCACCGGTGCCCCCCTCACCATTCCCGGTGCCCCCCATTCCCGGTGCCCCCTATTCCCAGTGCCCGGTGCCCCCCATTCCCGGTGCCCCCGCCCCATTCCCGGTGCCCCCCATTTCCGGTGCCCCCCCATTCCCGGTGCCCCCCGTGCCCCCCATTCCCCGGTGCCCCCTCACCGTGCCCGGTGCCCCCCCATTCCCGGTGCCCCCCCCGGTGCCTCCTCACCATTCCCGGTGCCCTCCATTCCCGGTGTCCCCCGTGCCCGGTGCCCCTCACCATTCCCGATGCCCCCCCTCACCGTGCCCGGTGCCCCCCGGTGCCCCCCGCCCCATTCCCGGTGCCCCCTCACCATTCCCGGTGCCCTCTCACCGTGCCCGGTGCCCCCCATTCCCGGTGCCCCCTCACCATTCCCGGTGCCCTCCATTCCCGGTGCCCCCCCGTGCCCGGTGCCCCCTCACCGTGCCCGGTGCCCCCTCACCATTCCCGGTGCCCCCGCCCCATTCCCGGTGCCCTCTGTGCCCGGTGCCCCTCACCGTGCCCGGTGCCTCCTCACCATTCCCGGTGCCCCATTCCCGGTGCCCCATTCCCGGTGCCCCCTCACCATTCCCGGTGCCCCCGCCCCATTCCCGGTGCCCCTCACCGTGCCCGGTGCTCAGCAGCGTGTTCTCCTCCCGCCCGTAGCGCCCGAAAGCACAGCCCGGTCACCACCTCCTGCGCGTGGGGGGGCACCCAAAGGGTGGGTGGGGGGCACCCAAATATATGGGAGGGGCACCCAGGGGTGAGGAGGGGGGCACCCAGATACACGGGGGGGGCACTGAAATACAAGGGGGGGGGCACCCAGGGGTGCTGCGGGGCACCTAAAGGTGAGGAGGGGGCACCCAAATATATGAGGTGGGGGACCCAAATAAACGAGGGGGGGCACCCAGGGGTGGGTGCGGGGCACCCAAAGGTGGGGAGGGGGCACCCAAAGGTGATGCAGGGGCATAAATACACGAGGAGGGGCCACCCAATTATGGGTGGGGGGCACCCAGGGGTGAGGAGGGGGCATCCAGATACACGGGGGAGCACCCAGGGGTGGGTGGGGGGCACCTAAAGGTGATGGGGGGGCACTAAAATACAGGGGGGTGGCACCCAGGGGTGCTGCAGGGCACCTAAAGGTGAGAGGGGGGCACCCAAAAACACGAGGAGGGGGCACCCAAAGGTGATGGGGGGGCATAAATACACCCACCAATTGTGGGTGGGGGGCACCCAGGGGTGAGGAGGGGGCACCCAAATACATGTGGGGAGCACCCAAATACAGGGAGGGGCACCCAGAGGTGGGTGGGGGGCACCTAAAGGTGAGGAGGGGGCACCCAAAGGTGATGGGGGGGCATAAATACACCCACCAATTGTGGGTGGGGGGCACCCAGGGGTGAGGAGGGGGCACCCAAATACATGTGGGGAGCACCCAAATACAGGGAGGGGCACCCAGAGGTGGGTGGGGGGCACCTAAAGGTGAGGAGGGGGCACCCAAAGGTGAGAGTGGACTGAGGAGATATTTTGGGGCGTTTTAGGATTATTTTGGGGGGTTTGGGGGGGTCCCAGGGTGGAATTTGGGGAGATTTGGGGGGGATTTTGGGGGTCCCAGAGATCCCAGGGTGGAATTTGGGGAGATTTGGGGGGATTTGGGGGGGATTTTGGGGGTCTCAGGAGATCCCAGGGTGGAATTTGGGGATATTTTGGGGTATTTTAAGGGGATTTGGGGTATTTTGGGGGGTCCCCACCTGCATTTTGAGGCTCCAGGGGTGGAATTTGGGGAGATTTGGGGATATTTCAGGGGGATTTGGGGATATTTGAGGAGGATTTTGGGGGGTCCCAGGGTGGAATTAGGGGAGATTTGGGTGGGATTTGGGGGAGATTTTGGGGGTCCCAGAGTGGAATTTGGGGATATTTGTGGATATTTCAGGGGGATTTGGGGATATTTGAGGAGGATTTTGGGGGTCTCAGGGGATCCCAGGGTGGAATTTGGGGATATTTCAGGGGGATTTGGGGTATTTTAAGGGGATTTGGGGTATTTTGGGGTATTTTGGGGGGTCCCCACCTGCATTTTGAGGCTCCAGGGTGGAATTTGGGGATATTTGGGTGGGATTTGGGGATATTTTAGGGATCCCAAGAGATCCCAGGCTGGAATTTGGGGATATTTGGGGATATTTGTGGCTATTTTAAGGGGATTTGGGGTATTTTGGGGGGTCCCCACCTGCATTTTGAGGCTCCAGGGGCGGAATTTGGGGAGATTTGGGGATATTTCAGGGGGATTTGGGGATATTTGAGAAGGATTTTGGGGGTCTCAGGGGATCCCAGGGTGGAATTTGGGGATATTTCAGGGGGATTTGGGGTATTTTAAGGCGATTTGGGGTATTTTGGGGTATTTTGGGGGGTCCTCACCTGCATTTTGAGGCTCCCGGGGTGGAATTTGGGGATATTTGGGTGGGATTTGGGGATATTTTAGGGATCCCAAGAGATCCCAGGCTGGAATTTTGGGGATATTTGGGGATATTTTGGGGTATTTTAAGGGGATTTGGGGTATTTTGGGGGGTCTCCACCTGCATTTTTGAGGCTCCAGGGGTGGAATTTGGGATATTTGGGGATATTTCAGGGGGATTTGGGGATATTTGAGGAGGATTTTGGGGATCCCAAGAGATCCCAGGGTGGAATTTGAGGATATTTGTGGATATTTGGGGTATTTTGGGGGGGTTTTTGGGGGTCCCCACCTGCGTTTTGAGGGTGCAGAGCAAGGTCCTGCCCCGGTAGAGCCGCAGCTCCCCCGAGGGGCCCGGGGGGGTCCCCAGGGCCACCAGGGCAGCCCCCAGACCCCGCCCGGGCAGCGCCGCCCCCGCCAGCGCCGAGATCGGCCCCGGCAGCCGCAGCGACCAGAGCCGGCGGCCCTGGGGGGAAAACGGGGGGGTCAGGGGGGAAATGGGGGGTCCCAGAGGGGTTTTGAGGGGTCAGGAGGGGGAGAATGGGGGGTCCCAGAGGGGTTTGGGGGGGTCAGGGGGGGAGATGGGGGGGTCCCAGAGGGGTTTGGGGGGATCCCAGAGGGGTTTGGGGGAGAGATTGGGGGTCCCAGAGGGGTTTGGGGGGGGAGATTGGGGGTCCCAGAGGGGTTTGGGGAGGTCAGGGGGGGAAATTGGGGGTCCCAGAGGGGTTTGGGGGGGTCCCAGAGGGGTTTGGGGAGGTCAGGGGGGAAGATTGGGGGGTCCCAGAGGGGTTTGGGGGGGTCCCAGAGGGGTTTGGGGGGGTCCCAGAGGGGTTTGGGGGGGTCAGGAGGGGAAATTGGGGGTCCCAGAGGGGTTTGGGGGGAGTCCCAGAGGGGTTTGGGGGGAGATTGGGGGTCCCAGAGGGGTTTGAGGAGGTCAGGGGGGGAAATGGGGGGTCCCAGAGGGGTTTGGGGGGGTCCCAGAGGAGTTAGGGGGGAAGTTCAGGGGTCCCAGAGGGGTTTGGGGAGGGAGATTGGGGGTCCCAGAGGGGTTTGGGGGGCACACTGGGGGTCCCAGAGGGGTTTGGGGGGAGATTGGGGGTCCCAGAGGGGTTTGGGGAGGTCAGGAGGGGAAAAGGGGGGGGTCCCAGAGGGTTTTGGGGGGGATTTGTGGAATCCCAGAGGGGTTTGGGGGGTCCCAGAGGGGTTTTGAGGGGTCAGGAGGGGAGAATGGGGGGTCCCAGAGGGGACAAGGGGGGTCCCAGAGGGGTTTAGGAGGGAGATTGGGGGTCCCAGAAGGGTTTGAGGGGTCCCAGAGGGGTTTGGGGGGTCCCAGAGGGGTTTGGGGGGAAGTTCAGGGGTCCCAGGGGGGTTTCGGGGGATCCCAGAGAGGTTTGGGGGGAGTCTGGAGGGGATTTGTGGAATCCCAGAGGGATTTGGAGGAGAGTTTGGGGGTCCCAAAGGGGTTTGGGGGGTCCCAGAGGGGTTTGGGGGGGAGATTTGGGGAACCCCAGAAGGGCTTGGGGGTTGAGTTTGGGGGTCCCAGAGGGATTTGGAGGAGCTCAGGGTGGGCTGTGGGCAGGTTTGGGGGGATTTGGGGGTCCCTGGAGCAGTCGAAGGTCAGGTCAGGGGGGATTTGGGGGTGATTTAGGGGGGATTTGGGGGAATTTGGGGGATTTGGGGGTGATTTAGGGGGAATTTGGGGTCGATTTGGGGGATTTGGGGGTGATTTAGGGGTGATTTGGGGGAATTTGGGGAGGATTTGGGGGATTTGGGGGATTTAGGGGTGATTTGGGGGAATTTGGGGAGGATTTGGGGGTGATTTAGGGGGATTTGGGGAGGATTTGGGTGAATTTGGGGGATTTAGGGGTGATTTGGGGGAATTTGGGGAGGATTTGGGGGTGATTTAGGGGGGATTTGGGGAGGATTTGGGGGAATTTGGGGTCGATTTGGGGGATTTGGGGGAATTTGGGGAGGATTTGGGGGATTTGGGGGTGATTTAGGGGGGATTTGGGGAGGATTTGGGGGAATCAGGGGTGATTTAGGGGTGATTTGGGGGGGATTTGGGGGAATTTGGGGAGGATTTGGGGGATTTGGGGGATTTGGGGATGATTTGGGGAGGATTTGGGGGAATTTGGGGAGTCTGGGGTCACCTGGGGGCTGAAGGCCTGCAGGGTCCCGTCGGCCGTGGCTGCCAGGAGCCCCCAATCCTGGGGGATCAACCCCGCGGGGCGCGAGCCCAGCACCCCCAAAACCCGGCCCTGCTCCCGGGACCTGGGGGGGGAAAAATGTCCATAAACCCCCCCAAAATAAACCCCAAAAACCCCCAAAATAACCCCAAAACCCGGCCCTGCTCCCGGGACCTGGGGGGGAAAAATGTCCATAAACCCCCCCAAAATGACCCCCAAAAACCCCCAAATAACCCCAAAATAACCCCAAAATGACCCTAAAATAACCCCAAAAATAACCCCAAAAAGACCCCAAAATAACCCCAAAAAGACCCCAAAATAACCCCAAAAATAACCCCAAAATGACACCAAAATGACCCCAAAATGACACCAAAATGACCCCAAAAATAACCCCAAAAATACCCCAAAATAACCCCAAAATGACCCCAAAACCCGGCCCTGCTCCCAGGACCTGCGGGGGCCCAAATGTCCATAAACCCCCCAAAATAACCCCCAAATAACCCCAAAATAAACCCAAAATAACCCCCCAAACAGCCCCAGCACCCCCAAAACGCGGCCCTGCTCCCGGGACCTGGGGGGGGGGGGAAAAATTCAATAAACCCCCCCAAAATGACCCCCAAAAACCCCCAAATAACCCCAAAATAACCCCAAAATGACCCTAAAATAACCCAAAAAATAACCCCAAAAAGACTCCAAAATAACCCCAAAAAGACCCCAAAATAACCCCAAAAATAACCCCAAAATGACACCAAAATGACCCCAAAATGACACCAAAATGACCCCAAAATAACCCCAAAAATAACCCCAAAAAGACCCCAAAATAACCCCAAAATGACCCCCAAAACCCGGCCCTGCTCCCGGGACCTGGGGGGGCCAAATGTCCATAAACCCCCCCAAAATAAACCCCCAAACTCCCTCAGCCCCCCCCAGCCCCCTCCAGGATCCCCCAAAGCCCCCCAGGACCCCCCCAGGACGCCCCCAGACCCCCAATTCTCACCGGCTGAGCCCCCTGAGGGTCCCATCCCTGCACCCCAAACCCCCTCAGGACCCCCCCAAACCTCCCCAGGACCCCCCCCAAACCCACTCAGGACCCCCCAAACCCCCACCCAGGACCCCCCAAACCCCACCCAGGACCCCCCAAACCCCACTCAGGACCCCCCAAAGCCCCCAGACCCCCCCATTTCTCACCGGCTGAGCCCCCTGAGGGTCCCATCCCTGCACCCCAAACCCCCCCCCCAGGACCCCCAAACCCACCCAGGACCCCCCAAACCCCCTCAGGACCCCCCCAAAGCCCCCAGACCCCCATTTCTCACCGGCTGAGCCCCCGGAGGGTCCCGTCCCTGCACCCCAAACCCCCTCAGGACCCCCCCAAACCTCCCCAGGACCCCCCCAAAGCCCCCCAGGACCCCCCAAACGCCCCTCAGGACCCCCCTAAAGCCCCCAGACCCCCCATTTCTCACCGGCTGAGCCCCCTGAGGGTCCCATCCCTGCACCCCAAACCTCTTCAGGACCCACCAAACCCCCCCAGGACCCCCCCAAAGCCCCCAGACCCCTCATTTCTCACCGGCTGAGCCCCCGGAGGGTCCCGTCCCTGCACCCCAAACCCCCCCAGGACCCCCCCAAAGCCCCCAGACCCCTCATTTCTCACCGGCTGAGCCCCCGGAGGGTCCCGTCCCTGCACCCCAAACCCCCCCAGGACCCCCCCAAAGCCCCCAGACCCCCCCAATTCTCACCGGCTGAGCCCCCGGAGGGTCCCGTCCCTGCAGGCCACCCCCAGGCGGCACCGCCCGTCCCCGGGGCCGCGGGGAGCCACGAACGCGGGGGGGGACGGGACCCAGCCCTGGGGGGCAAAAATGGGGGTCAGGGGGGACCCCAAATGGGGCTGGGGGCACCCAGGGGGGTCAGGGGCACCCCAAAAGGGGCAGGGGCACTCCAAAGGGTCCCCAAAAGGGTCAGGGGGCACCCAGCCCAAAAGGGTAAAATGGGGGTCAGGGGGGACCCCAAAAGGGGCTGGGGGCACCCAGGGGGGTCAGGGGCACCCCAAAAGGGTCAGGGGGCAAACCAAAAGGGTCAGGGGGCACCCCAAATGGGGCTGGGGGCACCCCAAAAGGGTCAGGGGGCACCCCAAATGGGTCTGGGGGCACCCCAAAGGGGGCTGGGGGTACCCCAAATGGGGCTGGGGGCACCCCAAACGGGTCAGGGGGCACCCAGAGGAGTCAGGGGCACCCCAAAAGGGGCTGGGGGTACCCAGGGGTGTCAGGGGCACCCCAAAAGGGTCAGGGGGCAAACCAAAAGGGGCTGGGGGTACCCCAAATGGGGCTGGGGGCACCCCAAAACGGTCAGGGGGCACCCCAAATGGGTCTGGGGGCACCCCAAATGGGGCTGGGGGCACCCAGGGGAGTTAGGGGCACCCCAAATGGGGCTGGGGGCACCCAGGGGAGTCAAGGGCACCCCAAAAGGGTCAGGGGGGACCCCAAAAGGGTCAGGGGCCACCCCAAAAGGGTCAGGGGCCACCCCAAATGGGGCTGGGGGTACCCGGGGGGGTCCCAAAAGGGTCCTGAGGAGGTCAGGATGGGTCTGGGGGCACCTAAAGGGGTCCCAAAGGAATTTTGAGGTGCCCCAGGTGCAGTTTGGGGTGGTTTTGGGGTATTTTGGGGGTGGTTTTGGGGTGATTTTGTGGTGGTTTGGGGTGGTTTTGGGGGTGTATTTTGGGGGTTTTTTTGGGGTGTTTTTGGGGTGCATTTGGGGGATATTTTGGAGTGGTTTTGGGATGGTTTTGGGGTGCCCAGGTGAATTTTGGGGAGGTTTTTTGGGGTGTTTTTGGGGTGTATTTCGGGTGGTTTTGGAGTGGTTTTGGGGGTGTATTTTGGGGGTGTTTTGGGTGTATTTTGGGGTATTTTCGGGGTGTGTTTTGGGGTGATTTTGGGGTATTTTCGGGGCGTGTTTTGGGGTGATTTTGAGGTATTTTCGGGGTGTGTTTTGGGGTGATTTTGGGGTATTTTCGGGGCGTGTTTTGGGGTGATTTTGGGGTGTATTTGGGGTGTGTTTTGTGGTGGTTTTGGGGGTGTATTTTGGGTGTGTTTTGGGGTTTTTTTTTGGGGTGTTTTTGAGGTGATTTTGGAGTGGTTTTGGGGTGTGTTTTGGGGTGTTTTTTGGGGTGTTTTTCGGGTGATTTTGGGGTATTTTTGGGGTGTGTTTTGGGGTGGTTTTGGGGGTGTATTTTGGGGGTGTTTTTCAGGTGTGTTTTGGGGAGTTTTTGGGGTGTGTTTTGGGGTGTTTTCGAGGTGATTTTGGAGTGGTTTTGGGGTGTGTTTTGGGGTGTGTTTGAGGTGATTTTGGGGTGTATTTTGGGGTGTTTTGGGGTTTTGTTGGGGGTGTTTTTGAGGTGATTTTGGGGTATTTTTGGGGTGTGTTTTGGGGAGTTTTTGGGATGATTTTGGGGTGTTTTTGAGGTGATTTTGGGAGTGGTTTTGGGGTGTGTTTTGGGGTGTTTTTGGGGTGTTTTTCGGGTGATTTTGGGGTATTTTTGGGGTGTGTTTTGGGGTGGTTTTGGGGGTGTATTTTGGGGGTGTTTTTAGGGTGTTTTTCAGGTGTGTTTTGGGGAGTTTTTGGGGTGTATTTTGGAGTGTTTTTGGGGGTGTTTTGGGGTGATTTTGGAGTGGTTTTGGGGTGTGTTTTGGGGTGTTTTGGGGTGTATTTTGGGGGTGTTTTTGAGGTGATTTTTGGGGTGGTTTTGGGTGTATTTGGGGGGTTTTTTTGGGGGGTTTTTGGGATGATTTTGGGGTGTTTTTGGGGTGATTTTGGGGATGTTTTTGGGGTGTGTTTTGGGGTCCCACCTTGCAGATGACAGTGAAGGCCTCGGGGTCCAGCACCAGCACGTCCCCGGCCTCGGTGCCCAGCACGGGACAGTCGGGGGTGCCCTCGGGACCCCCCCTGGGCAGCGCCCCCAGACACGTCACCACCGTCTGGGGACAGCAAGGGGACACTCAGGGGGACAGGGGACACACAGGGGACACACAGGGGACATGGGGGACACACACAGGGGACACACAGGGGACATGGGGACACACAGGGGACACACAGGGGACACACAGGGGACATGGGGGACACCAATGGGGACACACAGGGGACATGGGGACACACAGGGGACACACAGGGGACATGGGGGACACACACAGGGGACACACAGGGACACAGGGACACGGGGGTGCCCTTGGAGCCCCCTCTTGGCAGTGCCCCCAGACACGTCACCACAGTCTGGGGACACACAGTGGGACACTGGGACATGGGGACACACAGGGGACATGGGGGGAACAGGGGTCACACAGGTGACACAGAAGGTGACGCAAGTGGTGACACACAGGTGACACACAGGTGCCACAGGTGACACACAGGGGGTGACACAGGAGGTGACACAGGAGGTGACACACAGGAGGTGACACACGTGGGGTGGCCCGGGTGCCACAGGTGACACACATGGGGTGACACAGGGGGTGACACAGGAGGTGACACACAGGAGGTGACACACAGGTGACACACAGGGGGTGACACACATGGGGTGGCCCAGGTGCCACAGGTGACACAGGTGACACACAGGGGGTGACACAGGAGGTGACACACAGGTGACACAGGGGGTGACACAGGTGCCACAGGTGACACAGGAGGTGACACACAGGGGGTAGCCCAGGTGCCACAGGTGACACAGGGGGTGACACACAGGGGGTGACACAGGAGGTGACACAGGTGACACACAGGTGACACACAGGGGTGGCCCAGGTGCCACAGGTGCCACCCACCTGTCTCTGCAGGGGTCGCCCCTTGTGCAGCGCCACGAAGGGCCCCAGCTCGGGGGGGGGCAGTGCCAGCAGCCTGGGGGGGGCAGGGGGGCACCTGTGGCACCCCAGGGACCCCCGGGGACCACCCCAGGGACCCTCAGGGACACCCAGGGACACCCAGGGACCCCCCCAGGGACACCCAGGGACACCCAGGGACCCCCGGGGACAGCCCTAGGGACACCCACGGACCCCCCCAGGGACCCTCAGGGACACCCAGGGACACCCAGGGACCCCCCCAGGGACACCCAGGGGCACCCAGGGACCCCCCCAGGGACACCCAGGGGCACCCACAGACACCCCCAGGGACCCTCAGGGGCACCCAGAAACACCCACAGACCCCCTCAGGGACACCCAGGGGCACCCAAGGACCCTCCATGGCACCTCCTGAGCCCCTGGGGACCCCCAAAATCCCAAAAGGACCCCTTGGGGACACCCCCAGACCCCACAGGGACCCCCACAAAACCAACGGGGACCCCCTCCAGACCCCACTGGGAGGCCCCTAAACCCCCTGAGGATCTTCCCAGGACACCCCCAGACCCCACAGGGACCCCCTGGGAACCCCCCAAACCCCTCCAGACCCCCCTGGGACCCCCCAAATCCCACAGGGACCCCCCCAGGCTCCCCCAAACCCCACGGGGATCTCCCCAAAACCCCCTGGGAACCCCCAACCCCCCCCCCCCCACACCCCCCTGGGACCCCCCAAATCCCACAAGGACTCCCCCAGACCCCACAGGGACCCCCTGAGAACCCCCAAACCCCCCCCCAAGACTCCCCTGGGACCCTTCCAGGACCTTCCCCAGGACCCCTGGGACCCCCCAAATCCCACAGGGACCCCCCCAGACCCCACAGGGACCCCCTGGGAACCCCCAAACCCCACGGGGATCTCCCCAAAACCCCCTGGGAACCCCCAAACCCTCCTGGGACCCCCCCAAATCCCACAAGGACTCCCCCAAACCCCACAGGGACCCCCCCCAAAATACACAGGGACCCTCCCCAGCACCCTTGGGACACCCCCAGACCCCCCCAAACCCCCACTGGGACCCCCCCAAACCCTCGGGCCCCCCACTCACCGCAGCGACTGCGCCGTCAGGGGCACCTCGGCCTTGTCCCTGGGACCCCCCAAAATCCAATCAGGGGGGGCTCGGGGTGCCCCCCACACCCCAAAAGCACCCAAAGGACCCCCAGTGACCCCAATTTTTTTGGGAGCCCCCCCAAAATACTCCGTCCAAGGCACCCAGGAGTTTGGGGACACCCCCAAGGAATAAAAGTGCCCCCCCAAGGGTCACAGATTTTTGGGGACCCCCCCCCCCAAAAATGACTCAAAGTGGCACCCAGAATTTTTGGGACCCCCCTGAAGTGATCCAGATTTTTGGGACCCAAAATTCCCCCCAAGGACACAAAATTCCTCCCCAGGGACCCCAAATTTCCTCCCCAAAAACCCCCAAATATTTTTAGGGTGCCCCCAACCTCCCTCCCCATTTATTTTCACCTCCACCCCGCTCAAAATCCGGGGGTGGCCCCCACCTCAAATCCTCCAACATCTCCTTCAGCATCAGGGGGTCGATCTGATCCTGCAGACCCCCCCCAAAATAAAACAAAAAACCAAAACCAAACAAAAAAAATGAACAAAAAAAACCCCAAAAATGAACAAAAAAAATCCCCAAAATAAAAACAGAAAACCCCAAAATAAAATTAAAAAAACCCAATAAACAAAACAAAGCAAAAGAACAAAAAAGCCCCAAAAAAACAAAAAAACCCCCAAAAAAAACTCCAAAATAAAGAAAAAACCGCCCAAAATAAAACCAAAAAAACCCCACAAAAAACCAATATAAAAGCAAAAAAAACCATCCCAAAATAAAACCAAAAAATCCCCCAAAATAAAACCAAAAAATCCCAAAATAAAACCAAAAAAACCCAAAATAAAAACAAAAAAAACCCCAAAAAACCCCCAAAATAATACAAAAAAAAAAAACCCAAACAAAACCCAAAAAAACCAAAATAAAATTTAAAAAAACCCCAAAATAAAACCAAAAAATCCACCAAAATAAAAACAAAAAAACTCAAAATAAAAACAAAAAAAAAAACCAAGAAAAACCCCAAAATAATACAAAAAAACCCCCAAACAAAACCCAAAAAAAACCGAAAAAACCCAAAAAACCCCCAAAATAAAACCAAAAAAACACCCCAAAATAAAAACAAAAAAAACCCCAAAATAAAAACAAACAAAAAAACAAAATAAACCCCAAAATAATACAAAAAATACCCCAAACAAAACCCAAAAAAACCAAAATAAAACAAAAAAAAACCAAAAAAAAAATCATCAGGATGAGTGAAAACCCCCCCCGTGCAGTGGGGGGGGGGGTTTCCAAATTTGAGGAGGGGTCCCCCCACAAACGCCCCCTCCCCACCTGCTCCGCCTGCAGCCACAGGTCCCTCTCGAGGGGCTCGGGGGCGCGGGGGGGCAGCGAGAATTTGAAGAAGGGCCGAAGGTTCCGGTACACGTAGAGGGCGGGGCCGGCGGCCACGACCACCGCGGGACCCCCCCCGGGACCCCCCCCGGAGGAGGAGCCCCCAAAGGCGGGGGCCGAACGCCCCCAGCCCCGCGGGGGCTTCGGGCAGGGCCAGGCTGGACACGGAGCCCGCGCCCCTCACCACGGCCAGGCGGGGCCCCCCCGGCCCGCGGGGAACACCGACCACCAGCTGGGGGGGGAAATGGGGGTGAGACCACCGGGAACCCCCCCAGAATAACCCAGGATAACCCAGAGACCACCGGGAACCCCCCCAGAACAACCCAGGATAACCCAGAGACCACCGGGAACCCCCCCAGAACAACCCAGGGACCCCCAGAACAGCCCAGAGCCCCCCAGAACAAACCAGAGCCTCATGAGACCCCCGGGAACCCCCCCAGAACAAACCTGAGACCCCCAGAACAGCCCAGAGCCTCATGAGACCCCCGGGAACCCCCCCAGAACAACCCAGGGACCCCCAGAACAACCCCGAGCCTCATGAGACCCCCCGGGAACCCCCCCAGAACAACCCAGGGACCCCCCGGCCCGCGGGGCACCCCCACCACCAGCTGGGGGGGGAAATGGGGGTGAGACCACCGGGAACCCCCCCAGAGCCCCCCAGAACAACCCAGAGCCTCATGAGACCCCCGGGAACCCCCCCAGAACAAACCTGAGACCCCCAGAACAACCCAGAGCTTTATGAGACCACCGGGAACCCCCCCAGAATAACCCAGGGACCCCCAGAGCAGCCCAGAGCCCCCCAGAACAGCCCAGAGCCTCCAGAGACCCCCGGGAACCCCCCCAGAACAACCCAGGGACCCCCCGGCCCGCGGGGCACCCCCACCACCAGCTGGGGGGAGGAAATGGGGGGTGAGACCACCGGGAACCCCCCAGAGCCCCCCAGAACAGCCCAGAGCCTCATGAGACCCCCGGGAACCCCCCCAGAATAACCCAGGGAACCCCCGAGCACCCCAGGGACCCCCACCACTAGCTGGGGGGGGGGGAAATGGGGGGTGAGACCACCGGGAATCCCCCCAGAATAACCCAGAGCCCCCCAGAACAACCCAGAGCCTCATGAGACCCCTGGGACCCCCCCCAGAATAACCCAGGGAACCCCAGAGCAGCCCAGAGCCTCCAGAGACCACCAGGAACCCCCCCCCAGAACAACCCAGGGACCCCCAGAACAGCCCAGAGCCTCCAGAGACCCCCGGGAACCCCCCCAGAATAACCCAGACCAACCCAGAGCCCCCCAGAGCCCCCCCAGGCCTGCGGGGCACCCCCCACCACCAGCTGAGGGGGGGAAATGGGGGGTGAGACCACCGGGAACCCCCCCAAAACAAACCAGAGCCTCCAGAGACCCCTGGGATACCCCAGGGACCCCCCCCAGAACAACCCAGAGCCCGCCAGGGACCCCCCCCAAAACACCCTGGAGTACCCCAGGGACCCCCCCACCACCAGCTGTGGGGAGATAAAGGGGGAATCAGGGGTGGGGGGAGCCCTGGAGAGACCCCCCAGCACCCAGAGACCCCCCAGAGGATCGATGGGACCCCCCCCAGCACTCCAAAGCCCCCCGGGACCCCCCTCCCCAATTCAGAATCACCTTGTGGTCGCCGTCGCCATGGAGATCAACCAGCGCTGAAAGGGGGAAGGGGCTCAGGGACCCCTCCCCCTCAGGGAACCCCCCCAATCAGGGACACCCCCAAACCCAGAGGAACCCCCCAAAAAGATTCCCCCCTCCTCCACCCAGGGGAAACCCCTCAGAGACCCCCACTCAGAGACCCCTCCCCACTCTGAGACCCCCCCCCCCCAAAATCCCCCCAAACCCACAGACCCCCCCCCTCACACAGAGACCCCCCCCAAACCCACAGCCCCCCCCCAAAACCACCCCAAACCCACAGACCCCCCCCCCTCCCCAGCTCCCCCTCACGACGCCCCCCCCTCACCCAGAGACCCCCCCCTCACCCATAGCTCCCCCAAAACCCCCCCAAACCCACAGACCCCCCCCTCACATCAAAACTCCCCCCTCACCCCAAACCGCCATTCAAGCCCCCCCCTCACCCACAGACCCCCCCTCACTCAGAGACCCCCCCTCACCCAAACCCCCCTCACGCCCCCCTCACCCATGCACCCCGGGAAGGTGCACAGCCCGGCCAGGGGGTCCTCGTGAGCCTCCAGCCATAGCGAAGCGCTGCGGGGGGATCCGAGCGTTGAGGGGGGGGCGAATCCCGACACCGGGACCCCCCCAAAATCCCCCCAAAAACCTCCCAAAACCCGCCCCTCCCCCACCTATTCTCAGCCGCCGCCATCGCGTTGCCACGGCAACGCGGGGATTTGCCGCCCGGAAGTTACGCCTTCCTTATGGCCCCGCCTACCAGCTCTCTAGACCAATGACCCCCGCGATTTTCCTGGCCACGCCCCTTGCAAAGATCCGCCATATTTGTAGTTCCGCGGCTGGCGGCGTCAATACGTACGCTGTACGTGCGGATGACGTCAGCTCGCCGCGCCTGCGCGCTGCCCTTTTCCGCCTTGGAGACGCCGCGGGGAGGCCGCGCTCGAGAGGTCCGGGGGAAATTTGCGGATTTTTGGGGGGATTTGGGGATTTTTGGGGCTTTTTGAGGGGTCAGAATGGCGGGGAGGGGCTGGGGGAGGGGGGATGAGGCGGCTTGAGGCGGTTTTGCCAAACCTGGGGGTTCTTGGGGGAGATTGTGAGGCCTTGAGGGGGGCCTGGGAGGTTTTTGCGGAGTCCCGAGGGTTTTTTTGGGGGTCAGAAGGGGCTGAGGGGTTATGGGGGGTCCTGAGGGGGCTGTGAGGCCTTGAGGGGGTCGGGGTTTTTAGTGGGGGGGGGGGTCCATGAGGCTTTGGGAAAGATTTGGGGGTGGTCCATGAGGCTTTGGGGAGGATTTGGGCCGGCTCAGAAAGGCCCAGGAGTCTTTGGAAGAACCCTGAGGGCAGGTACAGGAGGAGAAGGAAAATCGGTGGGAGCTTTTCCCCCCAAAATAGAGACAGGACGGTCTAGAGACCCCCAAATTCATTGGGGAACCCTTGAGGGTCTCTTCTTTATTTTTGGGATAAAAATAAATACAGACGACCCGCCCTAAGCCCCTCAGTTTGCCCCCCAGCCCCCACTATGCAGCTCTTCATCCGTGGCCAGACCCTCCTCACCCTCGAGCTCTCCGGCTCCGAGACCCTCGCCCAGATCAAGGTGAGAGCCCCCAAATTCAGGTTGTCCCCCTCCCCAATCTCCCCCTTCCTTGATTTTGGGGTGCTGACCCCTCCTGTTTGTCCCCCTCCCCCAGGAGAGGGTGGCCGAGCTTTCGGGGATCCCCCCCGAGGACCAAGTGCTGCTCCACGCCGGGACCCCCCTGGATGATGAGGCCGTGCTGGGGCAGAGCCCCCTCCCCGAATTCACCACCCTGGACCTCTCCACGCGCCTGCTGGGCGGTAATTTTGGGGGGGGCGCTAATTATCAGCCTGTTAATTAGCAAAACAACCCCCCCAACACCCCGATTTCCTTCTTCCCCCCAGGTAAAGTCCACGGCTCCCTCGCCCGCGCCGGCAAAGTGAGGGGCCAGACCCCCAAGGTGAGCACTGAGGGGGCTCCCCCTGGGTTTGGGGACCCCCACGGAGTTTGGGGACCCTGCCAGGGTTTTGGGGACCCCCCTGATCCCCCGGTTTTCCATCAGGTGGCCAAGCAGGAGAAAAAGAAGAAGAAGACGGGGCGGGCCAAGCGGCGCATGCAGTACAACCGGCGCTTCGTCAACGTGGTGCCCACCTTCGGCAAGAAGAAGGGTCCCAACGCCAACTCCTGAGCACAATAAAGCAATTTGGGTTCTGTTCCCAGCATTTTGGAGCTTTTTGAGCTTTTTTTTTGAGCTTTTTCTGAGTTTTTAAACTTTGTTTTAAAGTTGGTTGTAAAGCGTTCTGAGTGGTTTGGGGGTGAAGTTGGCCTGGAAGGGGTTAATGGGGTTCCCGAGCAGCTGATGGGGTGGTTAATTAGAGGGAGGAGCTTAATGAGCGTTAATTTGGAGTCTGCTAATGAGAAAACGCAGTCTGGGTAATGAGTCTCTATGGGGGAGGCGGAGAGAGCCGAGGGGTGGCGGCAATACCCGAGTGCGGCGGTGGGCGGGGCTAAGGGAGCCAAGCGGTGCCGGAAATACCCGAATGCGGTGGTGGGCGGGGCTAAGGGAGCCGAAAGGCGACGGAATAACCCGAGTAGATCCGAGAGACACGCGGAAAGAGCCGGAAACACCCGATTGGCGGAGGTGGAAGCTGAAAAACCATCAAGATAATTAATTGATGGCTCCGAACCCTTCCGAGCGGTGCCGGGAATTACCGAACGAATTCTGGTGGAATTCCGGAAAAAATAAAAACACCCCCAAAAGCCCCCGGGAATTCCTCTCACGGCCTCACCCGCCAGGGGGCGCCTCACACCCCTCGCGCCTTTCCCGCCTTTTCTCCTCCCTTAGCGCTCAGGCCCCGCCCCTTTTCCCGGCATGCCCTGCGCGCTATTTAAGCGTCCGTGAGGGAGCGCTGCGGCCATTTTGTCCCAGCAGCGGTTGGTGGAGGTTGGTCGTTGTTTCTTTTGGGTTGTGCCTGAGAGGGGATATGGGTGGATATCAGGGGGGTGTAGCGGCCTCCGTAACCGCGTTCCCTCTACCCTGGCTGATGGGGAGCGGCCTGGAACCCTCCCGGTTCTGTTCCCCTCACGGTGCAGCCGTTGTGTCCCTCCCTGAGGGGTTCCGTGAGGGGGCCGCGCCTTCCCCAGGGGCTGCTCGGGGATGAGTCTCTCACAGACCTGTGCTGATGGCGCGGTGAAGAATACATAAAGTTCTCTGAGGGCTCGTCCTGCCCCGGCTTGAGGGTTGGCTGTGCTGTATTTTCATATTCTGTGATTCTTAATAGTTTTTTTTTTGTATTTTGTTTCCTTTTTAGTGTTTTTGCACGTGAAATGCTGCTTCTGCCTAAGGTGAGTCACTTGGGGTTTAATAAACTGGATTTGAGGGCAGCAGTGCTGCGGGGATGATCACCCTGAACTCTCTCTTGCTGATGGGTCAGTGGAGAAGCTTCTGGAATAATCTGAGTGGCACTGACCCGAGAGAAGGTTCCAAATCCCTTAATGGGGGTTTAGGACCCTCGTGGAATAAAATGAGACCCACGTGGAGAGAATTAATTCTTAATGTGGGGCATAAACCACGTGTGAAGGTTCACAACTTGTCCAGGGCTTTAAATCCTCGTGGAATATAATTTAAAATTTTTTATAAAGACCTGCTGTGTTAAAGTCGTTATTCTAATAATTTTTTTGTTTTGTTTTTAAGGCATGAGCGAGCCGTGGGGGCTTAGGTGAGTCTGGGGGTTTTGGGAGAAGATTTTGGGATTTGGGGAGGGGATTTTAAAAGTTTTTTTTGGGGTTCCCCCTGCCGAAGATGAGGTGATACCGCCCCAGGACTGAGCCCTGTGATTGATCGGTTCCCGCTGAGGCTCTGGGGGGACCCGAGGGGGGTCCCAAATGGGGATTTTGGGGGTCTCTTTAAAAGAATTTCAAGACTCTTAAGTTCTTTTTAAATTCTTTTTACCAGCTCTTGAATCATGGAATCTTCATCCACGTGTTCCCCATGGCCCCTCCCCAGGTAAACCCCCCTTTTTTTGGGTAAAAATGTGGAATTTTCTCCTCCACAAAAGCCCCCCAGAGGTGCAGATTTGGGGTCCCCCCACATTTTTGGCTGTTCGGTGAGGAGTGACAATGACAAGCATATGGCTGAGGGTCCCTGATGCCACCTGACCGCTGAGAGCAGCTATTAATTAATACGGATTTAATTATTAATAATTACTTAATAAGATTTTTTAAAAATCACCATAATTAATTTGTATTTTATAGCGTGGAGCCGTGGGAGAGGCCTTGCACCACCATGAAGTGACCACACAGTGACCCCACCTGAGGTCAGAACCCCCCTAAAACCCCCCCAAAATCCCAAGCAATGAACATGGGATCCCAAAGTTAAGTAAATATTTAAAATTTAATTAAATAAACGGCATTAATTTATATTTTTCAGCCGGAGATGGCTCAGCCCAGAGGGACTCTCAAACCACCATGAAGTGACCCCAGTGCCCCCCCCCCCCCACAGGTCAGAGCCCCCCTGAACCCCCCAATTCTCCCCCAGCCCCCCCATTCCGAAGGGATGACACCCCTGAGCTGGAGGATGATTCCAATGGCAGCAGAGTTACCAAAGCCCTGATCGGATTTGGGGAGGGGGCTGCACCCCCTGTGGGGTCTGAGCCCCCCCCGACCCCTCTCTGAGCCCCCCAATTCCATTCACAGCCACGGGACCCCCCCTGACCCCCCAAATTTCCATCACAGCCACGGGAGCTGCAGGGCCTGGTGAGTGTTGGGGGGGTCCTGGGTGGGTTTGGGGGTCCCAATGTGAAATTTGAGGGTCTTGGGGTTAAGATGGGGGTCTCAGGGTGAGGTTTGGGATAATGGGGGGTGAAGTTTGGGGTCCTTCAAATTGGATTTTGGGGTCCCACGATGGGACTTGGGGGTCACTGAGTAGGGCTGGGGGTCCCCAGGATGGTGTTTGGGGTCAGATATGGGGTCCTAAAAATGAAATTTGGGGGTCCTGGGGTGAGATTTGGGGGTCCCTGAGTGGGATTTGGTGATCATAGGGTAGAATTTTGGGGTCTCAGGGTGAGATTTAAGATCATGGGTTGAGATTTGGGGGTCCTAGGGTGGGATTTGGGGTCCCTAAATGGTATTTATGTATCATGGGTTAAAAATTTAGGATCGTCAGGTGGGATTTGGGGGTCTCTAAATGGGATTTGGAATCCTGGAGTGGGATTTGGAGATCCCTGGAATACAGTTTGGCGTCTTGGGGTGGGGGTTAATGCTCATAGGGTGGGATTTGGGGATCCCAGGGTGGGATTTGGGACCATGGAATGGGATTTAGGGGGTGCCAGGTTGGGATTTAGTGGTCTCAGGCTGAGATTTGGGGTCCCAGGTTGGGATTTAAGGGGTCCCGGGGTGAGATTTCAGGTTCCAGGGTGGGATTTGGGGATCCCAGGGTGGGATTTGGGACCGTGGAATGGGATTTAAGGGGGCCAGGGTGGGATTTAGTGGTCTCGGGCTGAGATTTCAGGTTCCAGGTTCGGATTTGGGGTTCCCAGGGTCAGATTTGGGGTCCCAGGGTGGGATTTGGGATCATGGAATGGGATTTAAGTGTGCCAGGGTGGGATTTAGTGGTCTCAGGCTGAGATTTGGGGTCCCAGGTTGGGATTTAAGGGGTCCTGGGGTGAGATTTCAGGTTCCAGGGTGGGATTTGGGGTCCCAGGTTGGGATTTATGGGTCCCCAGGGTGGGATTTAAGGGGCCCCAGGCTGAGATTTCAGGTTCCAGGTTGGGATTTGGGGATCCCAGGGTGAGATTTGGGGTCCCAGGGTGGGATTTAAGGGGTCTCAGGCTGAGATTTCAGGTTCCCAGGCTGGGATTTGGGGTTCCCAGGGTGACATTTGGGGTCCCAGGCCCCCCATGAGGAAACCCTCACCTGTCTGACCCCCCCGGTGGGCCCAGGACCTGCAAAGGTGGAACCCCCTGGAGCCCCCGGGGGGAGAGGAGGCCGAGCAGTCCCAGAGGGGACGGTCTGAGGGGGCCTGGGGGGGCTTTGGGGAGGATTTTGGGGTGTCCATGGCTCACACTGACCCCTCCTCAATTCCATTACAGGATCCTCCCCCTGCCAGGGGTCCTCAACAGGGTGACCCCAACCCCAGTGGGGGAATTTGGGGGTTTTGGATCCAATTTGGAAAAAAATTCAAGGTAAATTCTCATCCTGGGGGGGGAATTGTTCATCTGGGGGGGTCTCTTGGGTGGGTTTTACCCCCTTATTGGGGTGACCCCCCCAGGGATAATGTGGGTGAATTTAGAGTTTTTGGGGTGGGTTTGAAGGGTTTTAAGATAAATTTGGGGGGGTTTTGGGTGGGTTTGTGCCCCCCAGGGGTGATGACCCCATGAATCTCGTTTCGGCTGAAGCCGCTGTTGACAACCCAGGGACTGACCCGGGGGGGCTTCTCCCCCTTTTGGGGTCCCCAAATTTCCCCAAAACCCCCCTGACTCCCCCCTTGTCTTCCCTCTTTTCAGGTGATTGACAGCTGTGAAACCAGGTATGTTAATGAGGGGGGTGTGGCCTAAGCTATGGCATCATCAATGATGTCATCCTCATAGGGGGTCCCCCAGTTTTGGTGATGATGTCACTAGCTCACTTTGACCCCCCTGAAAACACCCGAACACCTGAAAAATTGGGGGTGGGGGGTCCCTGGGGGGGTCCTGGGGAAGAGGGGGTGCCCTAAAACCCCTTCCCCATTTCTCTGCTGCCCACAGGTGCTGCAGGTGAAAAAAAATTCAGGTGAGCCTGGGGGGGTTTTTGGGGTTTTTGAGTTGGGATTTTGGGGTTTGGAGGCAAAAATTTAAAGGTTGGGGAAAGGATTATGGGGTATATAAATGGGGCTTTAGAATGGTGATTTTGGGGTTTTTTGGGGAGGGAATTCTGGGGGTTTGGGGAAAGGATTTTGAGGTTTAAAAAAGAGGTTTTGGGGTTGTTTTCAAGAGGGAATTTTAAGGGTTTCAGGAGAGCATTTTGGGGTTTTGAGTGGGAATTTCAAAGGTTTGGAAAGGGGATTTTGGGGTTTTTTTGGGAAGGCTATTTTTGGTTTTGAGGGGGGGCTTTGGGGAGGGGATTTGGGGGTTTGGGGAGGGGGTTTTGGGGTCCCCCCTGCCGAGGATGAAGCGATACCGCCCCAGACTGAGCCTTATGATTGATTGGTTCCCTCTGAGGCTCTGGGGGACCCCAAGGGGGTTGTGGGGGGTCCGTGGTGGGAGGGTTGAGGCTTTTGGGGGTCACCAATGGGAATTTTACGAGTCTTGGAGTTTAAAGACTCATAACCCATTGAATTTTTTTTCTTCCAGCTCTTCAATCATGAAAGTTTCATTAATACAAATAAAAAACATCATTTTTGTTAAAAACTTCGAATTTGTTGTCATTTTGGGAGGGGGGAACCCCGGTAGAAGGGATCTGGGGGGTCACGTGCACCTGAGCCCCCCACTGTCCCCTGCTAGGGGACCAAAACTGAGCCCAGGATCCCAAAATTCAGAATTTTAACCCAAAATTCAGAGTTCAAACCGAAAATTCAGAGTTCAAACCCAATATTAGAACTTCAAACCCATTTTTTGGGTGGTTTGGATGATTTTGGGGATTCCCAAGTCGCTCCTGTCCCCCCCAAAATCCCATGGGGAGGGATTGGAGCCCCCCCAGTGTCCCCCCAAACCCACAACACCGCCCTGGAGGGCAGGGGCGGGGCTGTATGCAAATAAAGTGGGTTTTATGCTAATGAAGCACTGCGTCATGTGATTATTTAACGGGTGTCGTTTATGCTAATAAGAAATCGGAGTATTCGGCAATGGGCGTGGCGAATGCAAATCAAAGTGCTCATTCGTCCAATCAGATCATGAGTAAATACCTGTGGGCGGGGCTTTTAAGAGGTGGGCGGCACAAAGGGCGGAGTGACGGGCGGAGTGATATAAATTTAAAGGCGTGGTTATGCAAAGTAGCCACAGACTCGCCGCCAAAGGCATCATGGGAGCGAAAATTTGGGGAAATTTTCGCGATTTTCGGGTTCCGTGCGTACAAAACGCGAGAGGAAAGTGCGGGATGGGATGGAGAGAACATTCCAGAAGGGTTCGGGAGCGGTCGGAGCGCGGCGCGGGGGCGGCCGTGAGGTGCGGGCGGGCCGGGCGGGGCCGGTGGCGGCGCTGGGCGGTGTTTGGGTATCGCTTCTCGGCCTTTTGGCTAAGATCAAGTGTAGTATCTGTTCTTATCAGTTTAATATCTGATACGTCCTCGATGAGAGGACTTTATATTAAACGGATTTTTGGGCTCGGGAGTTGGACCCGGAGCTTGCTCCCTCCGCTCCGGCGCATCGTCCCGGTATTGCAGTGCCTCCGGGGAACGGTGCACCCCGCACGGGGACCTCTCGCTGGTCAAAAATAGAGAGAACAACACTTAGAACTGACTGAAACCCGTGATTATATCGCGATATCAGCAGTGTCACCATCCTAGTTCAAACTGGACAGGACCAGTCCCACCCGTGGCCCCCATCCCAGTTCAGACCAGTAAAACCCAGACAGGACCAGTCCCAGTGGTGTCCTCATCGCACCAGTACAAACTGGGCAGGACCAGTCCCACCAGTGTCCCCATCCCAGTTCGGACCAGTAAAACCCGGACAGCACCAGTCTCCATCGCTGTCCCCATCCCAGTCCCCAGCAGCGTCCCCCGTCCCAGTTCACACCAGTTCAAAAACTGGGCAGGACCAGTCCCCACCAGTGTCCCATCCCAGTCCCACCAGTTCAAACTGGACAGGACCATCCCACCAGTGTCCCCATCCCAGTGCCACCAGTTCAAACTGGGCAGGACCAGTCCCCACCAGTGTCCCCATCCCCAGTTCACACCAGTACAAACTGGGCAGGACCAGTCCCACCAGTGTCCCCCATCCCAGTCCCCACCGGTGTCCCCACCCCAGTTCAGACCAGTAAAACCCAGACAGGACCAGTCCCAGTGGTGTCCTCATCGCACCAGTACAAACTGGGCAGGACCAGTCCCACGCAGTGTCCCCATCCCAGTGCCACCAGTTCAAACTGGGCAGGACCAGTCCCACCAGTGTCCCCATCCCAGTCCCCACTGGTGTCCCCCATCCCAGTTCAGACCAGTACAAACTGGACAGGACCAGTCCCACCAGTGTCCCCATCCCAGTCCCACCAGTAAAACCCAGACAGGACCAGTTCCCCCCCCCATCCCGGTTCCACCAGCACAGCCCGGGTGGCGCGCAGGGGGCGGAGCGAATGCAAATCCCAGCCAGCAGTTCACCAATCACGTTGCGACCATAAAGTAAAGGGCGGGGCGACACAGTGGGCGGCGACCCAGGCGTGGTTATGCAAAGTAGCCACGGACTCGCCGCCAAAGGCATCATGGGAGCGAAAATTTGGGGAGATTTTCGCGATTTTCGGGTTCCGTGCGTACAAAACGCGAGAGGAAAGTGCGGGATGGGATGGAGAGAACATTCCAGAAGGGTTCGGGAGCGGTCGGAGCGCGGCGCGGGGGCGGCCGTGAGGTGCGGGCGGGCCGGGCGGGGCCGGTGGCGGCGCCTGGGCGGTGTTTGGGTATCGCTTCTCGGCCTTTTTGGCTAAGATCAAGTGTAGTATCTGTTCTTATCAGTTTAATATCTGATACGTCCTCGATGAGAGGACTTTTATATTAAACGGATTTTTGGGCTCGGGAGTTGGACCCGGAGCTTGCTCCCTCCGCTCCGCGCATCGTCCCGGTATTGCAGTGCCTCCGGGAACGGTGCACCCCGCACCGGGGACCTCTCGCTGGTCAAAAATAGAATTGAAATTACCCAGCACTGACTGAAATCGTCAATTTTTATATAATTCTCTGAATCTGTGCTGTACTCACCGTCCCGGTGTCCCAATTCCGCCGGGAACGATGCACCCGCCCACGGGGATCTGAAATGGTGAAAAAGAGAGTAAAAATTACTCTTAACTGACTGAAAATCGCGATTGTAACGCGATATCAGTTGCGGTTCCAGCCACTCGCGAACATATTCGAACCTTTTATTTCTTGTTATTCTCACCATCCCGGTATTGCAGCGCCGCCGGGAACCGTGCACCCCAAACCGGGACTTTTGAACAGTGAAAAATAGATTCTGAGTTACCTAGGACTGACTGAAATCGTGATTATATTCGCGATATCAGCCATGGTTTAGCCGACTGCTCACCTTTGCCAGCTCACACATTCTCTGCCGTACCCACACTCGGTGTTGCCACTGTCACTGGAACGGTGCATCTCCAACGGGGATCTATATCGGTGAAAAATAAGTAAAAAACTATCTGGAACTGACTGAAAATCGCGCCTAATCGCGACATCAGCCGTGATTCAGCCCAGTGCTAAACTTATACAACTCCTGTGCTGCAACACCGGGACGGTGAGTGCAGCACAAGAGTGAGCTACAGAGGAACAGCAATAGCAGAACCGTAGTTGATGTCGTGATGTAAGCACGATTTAACGCCATTTTAGGTGGTTTTTCGATATATTTTTAATCATAAATAGGTCCCCGGTTGAGGTGCATCATTCCCGGAGACACGGCAATACCGGAACGGGGAGTTAGAAAAAGTTGGGGAGAGCTGAGCACGCTGATATCGCGATATAATCACGACCTTGAGTCAATCCTGCGATATTTTTAACCTGTTTTTTGACCAGCGCAAGGTCCCCGAGCGGGGTGCACCGTTCCCGGAGGCACTGCAATACCGGGACGATGGGGTTGCTATCGGTACGATGAGGTTCCTATCGCGATATAATCACGATTCAGACTGGTTTTAGATCTATTTTTCACCATGTAAAAGGTCCCCGTGCGGGGTGCACCGTTCCCGGAGGCACTGCAATACCGGGACGATGCGCGGAGCGGAGGGAGCAAGCTCCGGGTCCAACTCCCGAGCCCAAAAATCCGTTTAATATAAAGTCCTCTCATCGAGGACGTATCAGATATTAAACTGATAAGAACAGATACTACACTTGATCTTAGCCAAAAGGCCGAGAAGCGATACCCAAACACCGCCCAGCGCCGACACCCAACCCGCCCGGCCCGCCCGCACCTCACGGCCGCCCCCGCGCCGCGCTCCGACCGCTCCCGAACCCTTCTGGGAGCTTTCCTCATCCCATCCCGCACTTTCTTTTCGCGTTTTGTACACATGGAGCCCGAAAATCGCGAAAATCTCCCCAAATTTTCGCTCCCATGATGCCTTTGGCGGCGAGTCCGTGGCTACTTTGCATAACCACGCCTGGGTCACCGCCTACTGTGTCGCCCCGCCCTTTAACTTTATGGTCGCAACGTGATTGGTGAATTGCGCGTTGCGATTTGCATTCGCTCCGCCCCCTGCGCGCCACCCGGGCTGTGCTGGTGGAACCGGGATGGGGACACTGGTGGGGGACGGGTCCTGCCCAGTTTGTACTGGTGGGACTGGGATGGGGACATCAGTGGGGACTGGGATGGGGACACTGGTGGGGACTGGTCCTGTCCAGTTTGTACTGGTCTGAACTGGGATGGGGACACCAGTGGGGACTGGGGTGGGGACACTGGTCGGACTGGTCCTGCCCAGTTTCTACTGGTGTGAACTGGGATGGGGACACTGGTGGGACTGGTCCTGCCCAGTTTGTACTGGTGCGATGAGGACACCACTGGGACTGGTCCTGTCTGGGTTTTACTGGTCTGAACTGGGATGGGACACCAGTGGGGACTGGGATGGGGACACTGGTGGGACTGGTCCTGCCCAGTTTGAACTGGTGTGAACTGGGACGGGGACGCTGCTGGGGACTGGGATGGGGACAGCGATGGAGACTGGTGCTGTCCGGGTTTTACTGGTCCGAAGTGGGATGGGGCCACTGGTGGACTGGTCCTGTCCAGTTTGTACTGGTCCAAACTGGGATGGGGACAGTGGTGGGGCCTGGTCCTGCCCAGTTTGAACTGGGATGGGGACCACTGCTGATATCGCGATATAATCACGGTTTTTAGTAAATTTTAAGTTTCGTTCTCTCTATTTTTGACCAGCGAGAGGTCCCCGGTGCGGGGTGCACCGTTCCCGGAGGCACTGCAATACCGGGACGATGCGCGGAGCGGAGGGAGCAAGCTCCGGGTCCAACTCCCGAGCCCAAAAATCCGTTTAATATTAAAGTCCTCTCATCGAGGACGTATCAGATATTAAACTGATAAGAACAGATACTACACTTGATCTTAGCCAAAAGGCCGAGAAGCGATACCCAAACACCGCCCAGCGCCGCCACCCAACCCGCCCGGCCCGCCCGCAACCTCACGGCCGCCCCCGCGCCGCGCTCCCGACCGCTCCAGAACCCTTCTGGAATGTTCTCTCCATCCCATCCCGCACTTTCCTCTCGCGTTTTGTACGCACGGAGCCCGAAAATCGCGAAAATCTCCCCCAAATTTTCGCTCCCATGATGCCTTTGGCGGCGGTTCCGTGGCTACTTTGCATAACCACGCCTGGGTCACCGCCCACTGTGGTCGCCCCGCCCTTTAACTTTATGGTCGCAACGTGATTGGTGAACTGCTGGCTGGGATTTGCATTCGCTCCGCCCCCTGCGCGCCACCCGGGCTGTGCTGGTGGAACCGGGATGGGGGGGGGGAACTGGTCCTGCCCAGTTTGTACTGGTGGGACTGGGATGGGGACACTGGTGGGACTGGTCCTGCCCAGTTTGTACTGGTGTGAACTGGGATGGGGACACTGGTGGGGACTGGGATGGGGACACTAGTGGGCACTGGGATGGGGACAGGGGTGGGGACTGGTCCTGCCCAGTTTGAACTGGTCCGAACTGGGATGGGGACACTGGTGGGACTGGTCCTGTCTGGGTTTTTACTGGTCCAAACTGGGATGGGGACGCTGGTGGGACTGGTCCTGCCGAGTTTGAACTGGTCTGAACTGGGATGGGGACACTGGTGGGACTGGTCCTGTCTGGGTTTTACTGGTCCGAACTGGGATGGGAACACTGGTGGGACTGGGATGGGGACACTGGTGGAACTG
>JANCRA010000528.1:0-30880 GCA_024362935.1 Setophaga petechia
AATGGGGAGGGGGAAATTAATGGGGGCAATTAATGGGGAGGGGACAATTAATGGGGCAATTAATGGGGCACCGTGAACCGGGTGTGGGGGATCAGCAGCTGGGGAGGGGGGCAATTAATGGGGCAATTAATGGGGAGGGACAATTAATGGGGGAGGGGGCACCAGGATTTTTTGGGGTTTGGGGATTTTTGGGGTTTGGGGATTTTGGGGGTTTAGGGGTTTGGGGTTTTTGGGGTTTGAGATTTTTTGGAATTTTGGGGTTTTTGGGGTTTGGGGGTTGTTGGGTTTGGGATTTTTGAGTTTGGGGTTTTTAAGGGTTTTGGGGTTTGGGGCGGGATTTTTTTTGGTTTTTTGACCTTTCTGACTGGGATTTTTTGGTTTTTTGACCTTTCAGAGTGGGATTTTTGGGGATTTTTGGTGTTTCAGACCGGGATTTTTTTGGATTTTTGGATTTTTAGGGTTACCTTGTAGAGCGGGTGCTGCGGTTTAGGGTTTCATAGTGGGATTTTTTTTGGTTTTTTGACTTTTCAGAGCGGGATTTTTGGGGTTTTTTGTGTTTCAGACCGGGATTTTTTGGGATTTTTTTTTTGTTTTTTGACCTTTCTGACAGGGATTTTTTGGGATTTTTGTGTTTCACACTGGGATTTTTTGGGGTTTTTGGGATTTCTGTGTTTTTGGGGTTACCTTGAAAAGCAGGTGCTGCGGGTTGGGGTTTTGACCTTTCAGACCGGGATTTTTTGGGATTTTTGTGTTTCAGACCGGGATTTTTGTGTTTCAGAGTGGGATTTTTTTGGGGATTTTTGTGTTTCAGAGCGGGATTTTTTTTGGTTTTTAGTGTTTCAGACCGGGATTTTTTTGGGATTTTTGTGTTTCAGACTGGGATTTTTTGGTTTTTTGTGTTTCAGACTGGGATCTTTTTTGAATTTTTGTGTTTCAGAGCGGGATTTTTTGGTTTTTTGTGTTTCAGAGCAGGATTTTTTTGGGTTTTTGGGATTTCTGTGTTTGAGGTTACCTTGTAGAGCGGGTGCTGCGGTTTGGTTTTTTGGCCTTTCAGACTGGGATTTTTTGGGGATTTTTGTGTTTCAGAGCGGGATTTTTTGGGATTTTTTGTTTCAGACGGGGATTTTTTGGGATTTCTGTGTTTCACACTGGGATTTTTTGGGGTTTTGGGGGTTTTTAGGGTTACCTTGTAGAGTGGGTGCTGCGGGCTGGGTTTTGGCCTTTCAGACTGGGATTTTTTGGGATTTTTGTGTTTCACACTGGGATTTTTTGGGATTTTTGGGATTTTTGGGGTTACCTTGTAGAGCGGGTGCTGCGGCGGCAGCTGGCGCAGCGTGGCCAGGGCGAACACCTCTCCCAGCAGGTGAGCCCGCAGCAGGTGCGTGAGGCCCTCGTGCACCTGGAACTCAGCGCTGCGCACCCAGGCCTTGGCCAGCAGCCACAGCCACGGCGGGTCCTGGGGCAGGAACACTGGGGATGCAGGGCCGGGGTCCTGGGACAGCTGGGGAACACCAAAAATGGTCAAAAAGGACACCCCAAAATGGGCAAAAGGCACCCCAAATGGGCAGGGGAAACACGAAATGTTTGTATCTCAAAGGGAACCCAGAAAGGTCAAAGGGAACCCAAATGGGTCAGGGGGAACCTGAACCTTGAGAGGGACCCCAAAAGGGTCAGGGGGACCCCAAAATCCATCAGGAAACCTCGAAATGGGCACCCCGAAATCTTCACAGGGACCCCAAACTGTCAGGGGATCCCAAAAGGGGCAGGGGGACCTCAAAATCCGTCAGGGAACCCCAAAATGGGCACCCCAAAATCTTCACGGGGACCCCAAATGGATCAGGGGAACCCAAAATGTTTGTATCCCAAAAGGAACCCAAAAGGGTCAGGGGGAACCTGAACCATGAGAGGGACCCCAAAAGGGTCTGGAGACCCCAGAAAGGGCACCCCAAAATCATCACAGGGACCCCAAATGGGCTGGGGAACCCCAAAAAATGGTCAAAAAGGACACCCCAAAACAGAGTGACCCCAAATGAACTCAGCGCTGCGCACCCAGGCCTTGGCCAGCAGCCACAGCCACGGCGGGTCCTGGGGCAGGAACACTGGGGACTGGGGGCCAGGGACCTGGGACAGCTGGGGAGCACCAAAAATGGTCAGGGAACCTCGAAATTGGCACCCCAAAACCATCACAGGGACCCCAAATTGTCAGTGAGGACCCAAAATGTTTGTACCCCAAAAGGGTCAAAGGGAACCCAAAAGGGTGAAGAGGAAACTGAAAGGGAAGGGGATCCCAAAAAGGGTCAGGGGAACCTCAAAAATGGTCAAAAGGACACCCCAAAATGGGCAAAAGGGACCCCAAAATGGGTCAGAGAACCCCGAAATGGGCACCTCAAAACAGTCAAAGGGACCCCAAATGGCGCACCCAGGCCTTGGCCAGAGCCCACAGCCACGGCGGGTCCTGGGGCAGGAAACACTGGGGACTGGGGACCCGGCTCCTGGGACAGCTGGGGAACACCAAAAACGGTCAGGGAACCCCGAAATCCATCAAAAAGGACACCCCAAAACGGTCAAAAGGGACTCCAAATGGATCAGGGGAACCCGAAATGTCTGTACCCCCAAAAGGCTCAAATAGAACTGAAAAGGTTCATAACAAATCCCAAAAAGTTCATAAAGAACCCCAAAAATGGTCAGGGGAACCCCTAAAGGGAAGGGATCCCAAAAAGGGTCAGGGGGACCCCAAAATGGGCACCCCAAAATGTTCACAGGGACCCCAAATTGTCAGCAAGAACCTGAAATGTTTGTACCCCAAAAGGAACCTAAAAGGGTCAAAGGGAACCCAAAATCCCGCAGGGAACCCCAAAATGGGCACCCCAAAATCATCACAGGGACCCCAAATGGGTCAGGGGGACCCAAAATGTTCGTACCCCAAAAGGGTCAGGGGGAAACCTGAACCATGAGAGAGACCCCAAAAGGGTCAGGGGAACCCCAAAAATGGTCAAAAAAGGACACCCCAAAACGGTCAAAAGGGACCCCAAACTTTCAGTGAGGACCCGAAATGTTTGTACCCCAAAAGGCTCAAATAGAAGTGCAAAGGTTCATAAGAAACCCCAAAAAGTTCATAAAGAACCCCAAAAATGGTCAGGGGAACCCCAAAAGGGTCAGAGGAAGCCCTAAAGGGGCAGGTGGAACCCAAAAAAGAACACCCCAAAATCCTCACAGGGACCCCAAACTGTCAGAGGAACCCGAAATGTTCAGAGCCCAAAAGGGTCAAAGGGAACCCAAAAGGGTGAAGGGGAACCTGAACCATGAGAGGGACCCCAAAAGGGTCAGGGGATCCCCAAAATCCATCAGGGAACCCCAAAAACCGTCAGGGAACCCCGAAATGGGCACCCCAAAACCATCACAGGGACCCAAAAAGGGTCAGGGGATCCCAAAGGTCAGCGTAGTTTTTTTTGGGGTCCCTTTTCAGCATTTTTTGGGGTTATTTTTTGGTTTTTGGGGTCACTTTTGGGATCTTTGGGGTCATTTTGGGGTTTTTGGGATCAGTTTTTTCGTTTTTGGGGTTTTTGGGGTGGTTCTTTCATTTTCTGGGGTGATTTTTGGGGTTTTTAGGGTCGTTTTTTCATTTTTTTGGGGTGATTTTTGAGGTCTTTGACTCACCTGGATGGCGAGGGGCAGCAGTTCCCCATTTCAGATTCCCCCCTGGTTTTGGGGTCAGTTTTGGGGGTTTTGGGGTCATTTTTGGGGTTTTTGGGGTAATTTTTTCAGTTTTTGGGGTGATTTGGGGGGTTTTTGAGGTCGTCTTTTGGGGTTTTTGGGGTCATTTTTGGGGTTTTTGGGGTCGTTTTTGGGGTTTTTGGGGTCGGTTTTTGGGGTAGTTTTTTCAGTTTTTGGGGTGAATTTGGGGCTTTCTGGAGTTGTTTTTTTCAGTTTTTGGGGTCATTTTTTCGGTTTTTGGGGTCGTTCTTTCAATTTTTGGGGTGATTTTTGGGGTCGTTCTTTCATTTTCTGGGGTGATTTTTGGGGTTTTCGGGGTGGTTCTTTCAGTTTTTTGGGGTGATTTTTGGGGTTTTTGGCTCACCTGGATGACGAGGGCAGCAGTTCCCAATTCAGATCCCCCCCTGGTTTTGGGCTCCGTTTTGGGGTTTTTGGGGTCGTTCTTTCATTTTCTGGGGTGATTTTTGGGGTTTTTGGGGTGGTTCTTTCATTTTCTGGGGTGATTTTTGGGGTTTTTGGGGTCGTTCTTTCATTTTCTGGGGTGACTTTGGTGTTTTTGGCTCACCTGGATGGCGAGGGGCAGCAGTTCCCCATTTCAGATCTCCCCCCTGGTTTTGGGGTCAGTTTTGGGGGTTTTGGGGTCATTTTTGGGGTTTTTGGGGTAATTTTTTCAGTTTTTGGGGTGATTTTGGGGGTTTTGGGGGTCGTCTTTTGGGGTTTTTGGGGTCGTTTTTGGGGTTTTTGGGGTCGTTTTTTGGGGTTTTTGGGGTCGGTTTTTGGGGTAGTTTTTTCAGTTTTTGGGGTGAATTTGGGGCTTTCTGGAGTTGTTTTTTCCAGTTTTTGGGGTCATTTTTTCGGTTTTTGGGGTCGTTCTTTCAATTTTTGGGGTGATTTTTGGGGGTTTTTGGGGGGTCGTTCTTTCATTTTCTGGGGTGATTTTTGGGGTTTTTGGGGGTTGTTCTTTCATTTTCTGGGGTGATTTTGGTGTTTTTGGCTCACCTGGATGGCGAGGGGCAGCATCTCCCCCCATTCCCATTGGGAATCCCCCCCTGCTCTCAGTACCCCTATTTCAGATCCCCCCCCATTTTTGGGGTCGGTTTTTGGGGTTTTTTGGGATTGTTTTTTCCATTTTGGGGGTTTTTGGGGGCGTTCTTTCATTTTTTGGGGTGATTTTGGGGGTTTCGGGCCACCTGGCTGGCCCAAAAACCCAACCTTTTGAGGTTTTTTGGGGGTCGTTTTTGGGTTCGTTTTTTCGGTTTCTGGGGGTTTTGAGGTCGGTTTTTGGGGTTTTTGGGGTCGTTCTTTCAATTTTCTGGGGTGATTTTTGGGGTTTTTGGGGTCGTTCTTTCATTTTCTGGGGTGATTTTTGGGTTTTTTGGGGTGGTTCTTTCATTTTCTGGGTGATTTTGGTGTTTTTTGGCTCACCTGGATGGCGAGGGGCAGCATCTCCCCGTCGGGGCGCTGGTGCAGGAGGCACAGGGGGGCGGCCACGAAGGTGGGGCGGCCGTCGATGGTGGGCGGTGGGGAGCCCCTGCAGCACCCCATAATCGGCCAGGTAGATGTTCCCTGCCTGGGGGGCACCCCGAAATCAGGGGGACCCCAAAACCTGGGGGTACCCCCGGTCTGGGATCCCCCGAATTATGGGAAACCCAAAAATCCCAGAAAAAACCCCCCAAAAATGGGAAAAAATCCCAAATTCCAGCACCCCAAAATCACCCAGGTAGATGTTCCCTGCCTGGGGGGCACCCCGAAATCAGGGGGACCCCAAAACCCGGGAGTACCCCCCGGTCTGGGATCCCCCAAATCCTGTAAAACCCAAAAATCCCAGAAAAAAAAAAACAAAATTCCCGAAAAAAACCCCAAATCCCAGCACCCCAAAATCACCCAGGTAGGTGTTCCCTGCCTGGGGGCACCCTGAAATCAGGGGGACCCCAAAACCCGGGGGTACCCCCCGGTCTGGGATCCCCCGAATTATGGGAAACCCAAAAATCCCGGAAAAAACCCCGAAATTCTGAGAAAAAACCCCAAATCCCAGCACCCCATAATCGGCCAGGCAGATGTTCCCTGCCTGGGGGGACCCCGAAATCAGGGGGACCCCAAAATCTGGGGGCACACCCGGTCTGGGATCCCCCAAATCCTGTAAAACCCAAAAATCCTGGAAAAAATCCCAAAAAAAAGGGAAAAAAATCCCAAAATTCTGGGAAAAAAACCTCAAAATTCTGGGAAAAAAAACCCCAAAATATGGGGGAAATAATCTCAAAATTCTGGGAAAAAAATCCCAAAAAAATGGGAAAAAACCCCCAAAATTCTGGGGGAAAAAAATCCCCCAAATTCTGGGAAAAAATAATCCCCAAATTCGGGGAAAAATTAATCCCAAAATTCTGGGAAAAAACCCCAAATCCCAGCACCCCAAAATCACCCAGGGAGATGTTCCCTGCCTGGGGGCACCCCGAAATCAGGGGGACCCCAAAACCTGGGGGTACACCCAGTCTGGGATCCCCCAAATTATGGGAAACACAAAAATCCCAGAAAAAAATCCCAAAAAAAAGGGAAAAAATCCCAAAATTCAGGGAAAAAATCCCAAAATTTTGGGGAAAATAATCCCAAAATATGGGGGAAATAATCCCAAAATTCTGGGAAAAAAATCCCAAAAAAAATGGGAAAAAACCCCCAAAATTCTGGGAAAAAAATCCCCAAATTCTGGGAAAAATAATCCCAAAATTCTGGGAAAAAACCCCAAATCCCAGCACCCCCAAAATCACCCAGGTAGGTGTTCCCTGCCTGGGGGGCACCCCGAAATCAGGGGGACCCCAAAACCCGGGGGTACCCCCGGTCTGGGATCCCCCAAATCATGGGAAACCCAAAAATCCCAGTAAAAAATCCCAAAAAAAAGGGAAAAAATCCCAAAATTCTGGGGAAGAAAACCCAAAATTCTGGGAAAAAAAATTCCAAAATTCTGGGATAAAAAACCCCCAAAATTCTGGGAAATAATCCCAAAATTCTGGGGAAAAAAATTCCAAAATTCTGGAAAAAAACCCCAAAATTCTGGGATAAAAAACCCCCCAAAATTCTGGGAAATAATCCCAAAATTCTGGGATAAAAAAACCCCAAAATTCTGAGAAAAACCCCAAATCCCAGCACCCCCAAAATCACCCAGGTAGATGTTCCCTGCCTGGGGGCACCCCGAAATCAGGGGGACCCCAAAACTGGGGGTACCCCCGGTCTGGGATCCCCCAAATCCTGTAAAACCCAAAAATGCCAGAAAAAAATCCCAAAAAAAAGGGAAAAAATCCCAAAATTCTGGGAAAAAACCTCAAAATTCTGGGAAAAAAACCCCCAAAATATGGGGGAAATAATCCCAAAATTCTGGGAAAAAACCTCAAAATTCTGGAAAAAAACCCCAAAAATATGGGGGAAAAGTAATCCCAAAATTCTGGGGAAGAAAACCCAAAATTCTGGGAAAAAAAATTCTAAAATTCTGGGATAAAAAACCCCCCAAAATTCTGGGAAAAAAAATTCTAAAATTCTGGGATAAAAAACCCCCAAAATTCTGGGGAAAAAAATTCCAAAATTCTGGAAAAAACCCCCAAAATTCTGGGATAAAAACCCCCAAAATTCTGGGAAATAATCCCAAAATTCTGCGGAAAAAAACCCCAAAATTCTGAGAAAAAACCCCAAATCCCAGCACCCCCAAAACCACCCAGGTAGGTGTTCCCTGCCTGGGGGGCACCCCGAAATCAGGGGGACCCCAAAATCCAGTTTTTAGGGTTTTGGGGTGTTTTTAGGGTTTTTCATGATTTTGGGGTATTTTGGGGTGGTTTTGGGGGTATTTTGGGTGGTTTTGGGGGTTATTTTGGGGGTGGTTTTTGGGGTGGTTTTTGGGGTATTTTGAGGTGGTTTTTGGGGTATTTTGGGGCGGTTTTTGGGGTTATTTTGGGGTGGTTTTGGGGGTTATTTTGGGGTGGTTTTGGGGGTATTTCGGGGGGTTTTTGGGGTATTTTGGGGTGGTTTTTGGGGTATTTTGGGGTGGTTTTGGGGGTTATTTTGGGGTGGTTTTTGGGGTGGTTTTGGGGTTATTTTGGGGTGGTTTTTGGGGTGGTTTTTGGGGTGGTTTTGGGGTATTTTGGGGTGGTTTTTGGGGTGGTTTTTGGGATGGTTTTTGGGGTTATTTTGGGATGGTTTTTGGGGTATTTTGGGGTGGTTTTTTGGGGTTATTTTGGGGTGGTTTAGGGGGTATTTTGGGGTGGTTTTTGGGGTGGTTTTTGGGATGGTTTTTGGGGTTATTTTGGGATGGTTTTTGGGGTATTTTGGGGTGGCTTTAGGGGTTATTTTGGGGTGGTTTTGGGGGTATTTCGGGGGGTTTTTGGGGTATTTTAGGGTGGTTTTTGGGGTGGTTTTTGGGGTATTTTGGGGGTATTTTGCGGTGGTTTTTGGGGTATTTTGGGGTGGTTTTTGGGGTGGTTTTTGGGGTATTTTGGGGTGGTTTTTGGGGTATTTTGGGGTGGTTTTTTGGGGTTATTTTGGGGTGGTTTTGGGGGTATTTTGGGGTGGTTTTTGGGGTGGTTTTTGGGGTATTTTGGGGTATTTGGGGTGGTTTTTGGGGTGGGTTTTGGGGTGATTTTTGGGGTATTTTGGGGTGGTTTTTGGGGTGGTTTTTGGGGGTGGTTTTTGGGGTTATTTTGGGGTGGTTTTTGGGGTATTTTGGGGTGGGTTTTTGGGGTTATTTTGGGGTGGCTTTAGGGGTATTTTGGGGTGGCTTTAGGGGTTATTTTGGGATGGTTTTGGGGGTATTTTGGGATGTTTTTGGGGTATTTTGGGGGTGGTTTTTGGGGTATTTTGGGGTGGGTTTTGGGGTGGTTTTGGGGTGGGTTTTGGGGTTATTTTAGGGTGGGTTTTGGGGTGTTTATGGGGGTTTTGATGATTTTTTGGGGTTTTTATGGTTTTTGGTGTCCCTCACCTCCATCTCCCGCCGCAGGGACGTCCCTGTGCCCAGGCTCGGGGCCACCATGGCCTCGGGGTTTGTTTGGGGGTTTTTGGGGTGTTTATGGGGTTTTGATGATTTTGGGATGATTTTGGGGTAGTTTTGGGGGTTTTTGGTGTCCCTCACCTCCATCTCCTGTCCCAGTGATGTCCCTGTGCCCAGGCTCGGGGCCACCATGGCCTCGGTCACCGGGAAGTTGGGGGGCAGGCGGGGGCAGCGCCGCAGCAGGACGGGGTTCACCCCGCTCAGGAACTGCTCCCCGAAAAACGCGTCCGACTGCCAGTGCCGCACCACGTACTCTGGGACAGGGGGGACAGGGGGGACATTGGGGATATTGGGGACATTGGGGACATTGGGGGCATTGGGGGGATTGGGGACAGTGGGAGGATTGGGGACATTGAGGACATTTTATTGGGGACACCCCCCAAGTGCTGTGACACCCCCAGGAACCCCCAAAGATTTGGAATCCCCCAAATTGCTGAGATCTCCCCAATGTCCCCAAGGTGCCCAAATGTCCCCAAAAGCTCCAGATGTCCCAGTGTCCCCAATGTCCCCAATGTCCCAAATGCCCCAAGTGTGCCCAATTGGCCTGATGTCCTTGATGTCCCCAACATCCCCAATCCCCCAATGTCCCCAATGTCCCAAATCCCCCAATGTCCCCAATGTCCCCCCAGTGTCCCCAATGTCCCTGATTTCCCACAATCCCCCAATGTCCCCTTTTTCCCAATGTCCCCCACTGCCTCCAATGTCCCCACTGTCCCCCATCCCCTCAATGTCCCCACTGTTCCTGCTGTCCCCAATGTCCCCCAATGTCCCCCAATCCCCCCAATGTCCCCCAATGTCCCCAATGTCCCCAACTCCCCCAGTGCCCCCAGTGTCCCTCAATGTCCCAATGACTTCTTCATCCCAAATGTCCCCAATCCCCCCAATGTCCCCCAATAGCCCAAATGCCCCCAATGTCACCAATGTCCCCTTGGTGTCCCCAGTGTCCCAAATGTCCCCCAATCCCCCCCAATCCCCTGCAATGTCCCCAATGTCCCCATTGTCCCAAATCCCCCCAATCCCCTCAATGTCCCCAATCCCTAAAATGTCCCCAGTGTCCCCAATGTCCCCCATCCCCTCAATGTCCCCACTATTCCTGCTGTCCCCAATGTCCCCAATGTCCCCAGTATCCCTCAATATCCCAATGACTTCTTCATCCCCAATGTCCCCAGCGTCCCCAATCCCCCCAATCCCCCGCAATGTCCCCAATCCCTAAAATGTCCCCACTGTCCCCAATGTCCCCCAATCCCCTCAATCCCCCCAATGTCCCCAATGTCCCCAATCCCCCCAATGTCCCCAATGTCCCCAATCCCTCCAGTGTCCCCTGGTGTCCCCAGTGTCCCCACCGGTGACGGGTGTGTGGAAGCAGCGGAACACTCGGGTCATGGCCTCCACGCTGGGCCACGAGCTGGGCCTGGCCAGGAACCCCTGGAGCTTGGCCTGCAGGTTCCTGGGGACAGCGGGGACAGTGGGGACATTGGGGACAGTGGGGACATTGGGGACATTGGGGGCATTGGGGGCATTGGGGACATTGGGGGGATTGGGGATATCGGGGACATTGGGGACACTGGGGGCATTGGGGACATTGGGGGGATTGCGGGGATTGGGGACAGTGGGGGGATTGGGAGCACTGGGGACATTGGGGGATTGGTCACTCATTGGTCACTTGGGTCAGGCTCAGTGGTCACTGATTGGTCACTCATTGGTCAGTCATTGATCACTCAGGGATCGGGATCAGTCAGGGGTCAGGGGTCACTCGGATCAGTCAGGGGTCACTCACGGGTCAGTCAGGGGTCACTCATTGGTCACTCATTGGTCATTCATTGGTTAGTCATTGGTCACTCAGGGGTTGGGGTCACTCAGGGGTCAGGGGTCACTCACGCGGCGCTGCCCCGCAGGTAGAAGGCCGAGGCCTTGGCCCAGCTGTAGCTCAGGTTGGTCAGTCAGGGGTCAGTCAGGGGTCAGTCAGGGTCACTCAGGGGTCAGGGGTCACTCAGGGGTCACTCACGCGGCGCTGCCCCGCAGGTAGAAGGCCGAGGCCTTGGCCCAGCTGTAGCTCAGGTCGGGGTCAGTCAGGGTCAGTCAGGGGTCAGTCAGGGGTCAGTCAGGGGTCACTCGGGGGTCAGTCAGGGGTCAGGGGTCACTCACGCGGCACTGCCCCGCAGGTAGAAGGCCGAGGCCTTGGCCCAGCTGTAGCTCAGGTCGGGGTCAGTCAGGGTCAGTCAGGGGTCAGTCAGGGGTCAGTCAGGGGTCACTCGGGGGTCAGTCAGGGGTCAGGGGTCACTCACGCGGCACTGCCCCGCAGGTAGAAGGCCGAGGCCTTGGCCCAGCTGTAGCTCAGGTCGGGGTCAGTCAGGGTCAGTCAGGGGTCAGTCAGGGGTCAGTCAGGGGTCACTCGGGGGTCAGTCAGGGGTCAGGGGTCACTCACGCGGCACTGCCCCGCAGGTAGAAGGCCGAGGCCTTGGCCCAGCTGTAGCTCAGGTTGGTCAGTCATTGGTCAGTTAGGGTCAGTCAGGGTCACTCAGGGGTCAGTCAGGGGTCAGGGGTCACTCACGCGGCGCTGCCCCGCAGGTAGAAGGCCGAGGCCTTGGCCCAGCTGTAGCTCAGGTCGGGGTCCAGCGGCGTCCCCAGGGGCAGCGCCCAGGGCAGCCCGGGGGCAAACGGGGCCAGCCTGGACACAGAGACACAGACACACCTGAGACACACCTGAGAGACACACCTGGGCACACCTGAGACACACAGACACACCTGAGAGACACAGACACACCTGAGTGCACCTGGGACACACAGACACACCTGAGAGACACAGACACACCTGAGACACACCTGGGACACAGACACACCTGAGAGACACAGACACACCTGAGACACACCTGGGACACAGACACACCTGAGAGACACAGACACACCTGAGACACACCTGGGGGCACCTGAGAGACACACCTGAGAGACACACCTGAGAGACACACCTGGGACACAACCTGAGACACAGACACACCTGAGAGACACACCTGGGACACAACCTGAGACACAGACACACCTGAGAGACACACCTGGGACACACACCTGAGAGACACAGACACACCTGAGAGACACACCTGGGGGCACCTGAGTGCACCTGAGAGACACACCTGGGCACACAGACACACCTGAGAAACACCTGAGAGACACCTGAGTGCACCTGGGCACACCTGGGGGCACCTAAGAGACACACCTGAGTGCACCTGGGAGCACCTGGGCACACCTGAGACACACCTGAGGACACCTGGGCACACAGACACACCTGGGACAGAGACACGGACAGACACACCTGAGAGACACCTGAGTGCACCTGGGCACACCGGAGAGACACAGACACACCTGAGAGACACACCTGAGAGACACAGACACACCTGAGAGACACACCTGAGAGACACACCTGAGTGCACCTGGGACACACAGACACACCTGAGAGACACCTGAGTGCACCTGGGCACACCGGAGAGACACAGACACACCTGAGAGACACACCTGAGAGACACAGACACACCTGAGAGACACACCTGAGAGACACAGACACACCTGAGAGACACACCTGAGAGACACAGACACACCTGAGACAGAGACACGGAGAGACACACCTGAGTGCACCTGAGACACACAGACACACCTGAGCGCACCTGGGACAGATGGGGACACCAGGGACAGGGACACACCTGAGTGCACCTGGGACAGGGACACGGTCACACCTGGGGACGCACACACACAGACACACACCTGTACATGTCACACACACCTGTACATGTCACACACACCTGTACACGTCACACACACCTGTACATGTCACACTCCCAGGTGTGTCACACTCACACCTGTGCTCACCTGTAGCGCCGCCGTTGCTGCACCAGGTGTCACACACACTCACACCTGTACAGGTCACACACACCTGGCGGTGTCACACACACACCTGGCAGTGTCACACACACACACCTGGCAGTGTCACACACACCTGGCAGTGTCACACACACCTGGGGGTGTCACTCACACCTGGCAGTGTCACACACTCACACCTGGCAGTGTCACACACTCACCTGGCAGTGTCACACTCACCTGGCAGTGTCACTCACACCTGGCAGTGTCACACTCACACCTGGGGGTGTCACACACACCTGGGGGTGTCACACTCACACCTGGCAGTGTCACACACACACCTGGCAGTGTCACACACACCTGGGGGTGTCACACACACACCTGGCAGTGTCACACTCACCTGGCAGTGTCACACTCACACCTGGCAGTGTCACACACACACCTGGCAGTGTCACACACACACCTGGGGGTGTCACACTCACACCTGGGGGTGTCACACTCACCCCTGTGCTCACCTGTAGCGCCGCCGTTGCTGCACCAGGTGTCACACACACTCACCTGGCAGTGTCACACACACACCTGGCAGTGTCACACACACCTGGCAGTGTCACACACACACCTGGCAGTGTCACACTCACCCCTGTGCTCACCTGTACACGTCACACTCACACCTGGCAGTGTCACACTCACCCCTGTGCTCACCTGTAGCGCCGCCGCTGCTGCACCAGGTGTCACACACACCTGGCGGTGTCACACACACACCTGGGAGTGTCACACACACACCTGGCAGTGTCACACACTCACCTGTACATGTCACACACACCTGGCAGTGTCACACACACCTGGCAGTGTCACACACACACCTGGCAGTGTCACACACACACCTGGGGGTGTCACACACACCTGTGCTCACCTGTAGCGCCGCCGTTGCTGCACCAGGTGTCTCCGGCGCTGTCTCTGCAGCCGCGGGTGTCGCTCCATGGCCGGCGTGGTGGCTGCGGGGACACCGCGGGACAGGTGTGCCCAGGTGTGTCCCAGGTGTCCCCAGGTGTGTCACAGGTGTGCCCAGGTGTGTCCCAGGTATCCCAGGTGTGTCACAGGTGTGTCCCAGCTGCCTCTAGGTGTGTCCCCAGGTGCGTCCCCACTGTCTTAAGTGTGTCCCAGGTATCCCAGGTGTGTCCCAGCTGCCCCCAGGTGTGTCCCCAGGTGTGTCCCAGGTGTGTCCCCAGGTGTGTCCCAGGTGTCCCCAATGTCCCCAGGTGTGCCCAATGTCCCCAGGTGTCCCCAATGTCCCCAGTGTCCCCAGGTGTGTCCCCACTGTCCTAGGTGTGTCACAGGTATCCCAGGTGTGTCCCCAGGTGTGTCCCAGCTGTCCCCAGGTGTGTCCCCAGGTGTCCCCAGGTATCTCCAGGTGTGTCCCAGGTGTCCCCAATGTCCCCAGGTATCGCCAGGTGTGTCCCCAGGTATCCCCAGGTGTGTCCCAAGTGTGTCCCAGCTATCCCAGGTGTGTCCCAGCTGTCCCCAGGTGTGTCCCAGGTGTGTCCCAGCTGTCCCTAATGTCCCCAGGTGTGCCCCAGGTGTCCCCAGGTGTGTCCCAGGTATCCCCACGTATCTCCCAGGTGTCCCCAATGTCCCCAGGTGTCCCCAGGTGTGTCCCAAGTGTGTCCCAGGTATCCCCAGGTGTGTCCCAGCTGTCCCCAGGTGTGTCCCAGGTGTGTCCCAGCTGTCCCTAATGTCCCCAGGTATCCCCAGGTGTCCCCAGGTGTCCCCAATGTCCCCAGGTGTGTCCCCAGGTGTGTCCCCAATGTCCCCAGGTGTCCCCAGGTGTGCCCACCTGTGCCCTCGGGCAGCTCCCAGGTGCCGAACCCCTCCAGCCAGCGGTAGCACGGGAAGTGGAAGGGGCCCAGGGGAGTGACGTCATCGGGGTCACCTGCGGGGACACGGCTGTCACACGGGGGTGACATCACCTGCACTGGCACAGGTGTCACCTGGGAGCAATGTCACCTGTACTGACACAGGTGTCTGATGTCACCTGTACTGACACAGGTGTCACCTGGGGGTGATGTCACCTGTGCCACCACAGGTGTCACCTGTTTGTGATGTCACCTGTACTGACACAGGTGTCACCTGTTTGTGATGCCACCTGTACTGGCACAGGTGTCACCTGGGGCTGATGTCACCTGTACTGACACAGGTATCTGATGTAACCTGTACTGACACAGGTGTCACCTGTGGGTGACGTGACCTGTACAGGCACAGGTGTCACCTGGGGGTGATGTCACCTGTACTGGCACAGGTGTCACCTGTGCCATCAGTGACACGTGTGCCATCAGTGCCACCTGTGCCATCATAATGTCACCTGTGCCATCAGTACCATCACAGTGTCACCTGTGCCATCAATGCCACCTGTGCCATCAGTGTTACCTGTGCCATCACAATGTCACCTGTGCCATCATAATGTCACCTGTGCCATCAGTGCCATCAGTGACACCTGTGCCATCAGTGCCATCACAGTGCCACCTGTGCCATCACAGTGTCACCTGCCCTCACCTGTGCCATCAGCGCCGATGTCACCCGTGTCACCTTCCCCATCCTCCTCCTCCTCTGGCTCCTCCTCCTCCTCCTCGGGCTCCTCCTCCAGGGTGTCACCTGTCCCCTCGCTGTCACCTGTCCCCTCCTCCTCGTCCGTCACCTCCTCCTCCTCCTCCTCGCTGTCACCTTCCTCGTCCTCGCTGTCCCCGCTGTCCCCAGCGCTGTCCTCGCTGTCCGAGGTGTCGGGGCTGTCCCCGGGCGTGTCCCCGGGCGTGTCCCCGGGCGTGTCCCCGCGCTGTCCCCACACGGTGACGCTCTCCAGGTACCAGGAGCTCTCGGGGAGGCCCCCGCAGGGCCCCTTGTGCACCTGGAGCAGCAGCAGGCGGCCCAGGGGGCGGGGGACAGGGACACGGTACTCTGTCACCTGTGTGGGGACAATGGGGACACTGTCACTGTGTGTCACTGTGTCACTGTCACTGTCACTGTGTCACTGTCACTGTGTCACTGTCACCGTGTCACTGTCACTGTGTCACTGTCACTGTCACTGTGTCACTGTGTGTCACTGTGTCACTGTGTCACTGTCTGTCACTGTGTCACTGTGTCACTGTGTCACTGTCACTGTCACTGTAACTGTCATTGTGTCACTGTGTCACTGTCACTTTCATTGTGTCACTATGTCACTGTCACTGTGTCACTGTCACCGTGTCACTGTCACTGTGTCACTGTCACTGTCACCCTGTCACTGTCACCGTGTCACTGTCACTGTGTCACTGTCACTGTCACCCTGTCACTGTCACTGTGTCACTGTCACTGTGTCACCGTGTCACTGTCACCCTGTCACTGTCACTGTGTCACTGTCACTGTGTCACTGTGTCACTGTGATTGTCACTGTCACTGTGTCATTGTCACTGTCACTGTCACTGTGTCACTGTGTCATTGTTACTGTCACTGTGTCACTGTCACTGTGTCACTGTCACTGTCATTGTGTCAGTGTCACTGTGTCACCATCACTGTCACTGTGTCACTGTCACCTGTGTCACTGTCACTGTCACTGTGTCACTGGGGACACTAGGGACACTGTCACGCTGTCACTGTGTCATTTTCATATTTTGTGCTGTGTCACCTCTATGGCAGGACACCCCTGGGGACATTGGGGACACTGCCACCATGTCACTGTGTCACCTGTGTCACTGTCACTGGGGACATTGGGGACACTGCCACCATGTCACTGTGTCACCTGTGTCACTGTCACTGGGGACACTGGGGATGTTATCATTGTGTCACTGGCACTGGGGACACTGGGGACACTGTCACTGTGTCACTGGGGACACTGGGGACACTGTCACTGTGTCACTGGGGACATTGGGGACATTGCCAGTGTGTCACCGTGTCACTGTCACACCCTGTGCTGTGTCACCTGCATGCTGGGACGCCCCTGGGGTCATTGGGGACATTGTCCCAACCTCGGTCACCTGTATGGGGACGTTGGGGACATCACCGTGACACTGTCACTGTGTCACTGTCACCATGGCCAGGCCACTGCTGCCACCACGGCTGTGCCACCATTGTCACCATGGCTGTGTCACTGTTGTCACCATAGTAGTGCCACCATGGTTGTGTCACCACGGCTGTGCCACCATTGTCACCATGGCTGTGTCACAGTGGCTGTGTCACTGCTGTCACCATGACAGCGCCACCACTGTCACCGTGGCTTTGTCACTATTGCCACCATGGCTGTGCCACCATTGTCACCATGGCTGTGCCACCATTGTCACCATGGCTGTGTCACTGTTGTCACCATGGTAGTGCCACCATGGTTGTGCCACCATTGCTGTGGCACCACTGTCACCATGGCTGTGCCACCATGGCTGTGTCACTGTTGTCACCACGACTGTGCCACCACCATTGTCACCATAGCAGTGCCACCATGGCTGTGCCACCGTTGTCATCATGGCTGTGTCACCACGGCTGTGTCACCATGGCTGTGTCACCATGGCTGTGTCACCGTTGTCACCATGACAGTGCCACCACTGTCACCATGGCTGTGCCACCACCGCTGTGTCACCGTGGCTGTGCCACCATTGACACCATGGCTGTGCCACCATGGCTGCGCCACCACCACTGTCACCACGACTGTGCCACCACCACTGTGTCACCATGGCTGTGCCACTGCTGCGTCACTGTTGTCACCGTGACAATGCCACCATCGTCACGATGGCTGTGTCACTGTTGTCACTGTGGCTGTGTCACCATTGCCACCATGGCTGTGTCACTTTTGCTGTGTCACCGTTGTCACCACGGCTGTGTCACTGTTGTCACTGTTGTCACCATGGCTGTGTCACTTTCGCTGTGTCGCCGTTGTCACCATCGTTGTCACCATCAGCAGGCCACCACTGTCACCACTGCTGTGCCACCATTGTCACCACTGTCACCGTTGCTGTGCCACCATTGCCACCACTGTCACCGTTGCTGCGCCACCACCGCCGTGTCCCTGCTGTCACCTTTGCTGTGCCACCGCTGCCACCACCACCAGGCCACCGTCACCACTGTGCCAGCGCTGTCACCTCGCCGTGCCACCGCCACCACCGGGGAACCCCTGGGGAACAACGCCACCAGTGTCACCATTGTCACTGTCACGGTGTCACCATCATTGTCACCTCCATTGCGTCACCACTGTCACTGTCACAGTGTCACCATCATTGTCACCGTCATTGTCACCTCCATTGTGTCACCACTGTCACCATTGTCACCTCCCTTGTGTCACCGTTGTCACCATCGCTGTGCCAGCACTGTCACCATTGTCACCTCCATTGTGCCACCACTGTCCCCTCCATTGTGTCACCATTGTCCCCTCCATTCTGTCACCTCTGTCCCCAGTGCTGTGTCACCACTGTCCCCTCCATTGTGTCACCACTGTCCCCAATGCTGTGTCACCATTGTCACCTCCATTGTGTCACCCCTGTCCCCTCCATTGTGTCACCCCTGTCCCCTCCATTGCGTCACCACTGTCCCCTCCATTGTGTCACCCCTGTCCCCTCCATTGTGTCACCCCTGTCCCCTCCATTGTGTCACCACTGTCCCCTCCATTGTGTCACCATTGTCCCCTCCATTGTGCCACCGCTGTCCCCTCCATTGTGTCACCGCTGTCCCCTCCATTGTGTCACCATTGTCCCCTCCATTGTGTCACCACTGTCCCCTCCATTGTGCCACCGCTGTCCCCTCCATTGTGTCACCGCTGTCCCCTCCATTGTGTCACCACTGTCCCCAATGCTGTGTCACCACTGTCCCCTCCATTGTGTCACCATTGTCCCCTCCATTGTGTCACCCCTGTCCCCAATGCTGTGTCACCTCTGTCCCCAGTGCTGTGTCACCGCTGTCCCCTCCATTGTGTCACCACTGTCCCCTCCATTGTGCCACCCCTGTCCCCTCCATTGCGTCACCATTGTCCCCTCCATTGTGTCACCACTGTCCCCTCCATTGTGTCACCCCTGTCCCCTCCATTGTGTCACCTCTGTCCCCAATGCTGTGTCACCACTGTCCCCTCCATTGTGTCACCATTGTCCCCTCCATTGTGTCACCATTGTCCCCTCCATTGTGCCACCGCTGTCCCCTCCATTGTGTCACCACTGTCCCCTCCATTGTGTCACCATTGTCCCCTCCATTGTGTCACCCCTGTCCCCAGTGCTGTGTCACCCCTGTCCCCTCCATTGTGTCACCATTGTCCCCTCCATTGCGTCACCGCTGCCACCCCCGCCGTGTCCCCGTTGTCCCCTGCCCCGCCCAGCGGTGGCGCCACCAACCGTGTCCCCACCGTGTCCCCAGGGCCACCCACACGGTGTCACCTGGCCTGGCACCGCCCTGGCTGCCACCTCTGCTGTGTCACCCGCTGTCCCCTCCCCCCTCAGCCCTGGGTCCCTTTTTGGGGACATTTGGGGACACCCAGGGCCCTTCTGGGGGTGGGGGGGGTTGGGACATAGAGCCCCCCACAAATGTCCCCAAGAGCCCACAAAATGTCCCCAAATCCCCCAAAATGTCCCCAAATCCCCCAAAATGTCCCCAAATCCCCCAAATATCCCCAACCCCCCCAAAGTCCTCAAATCAACTCCAAATGTCCCCAAATCCCCTGTAAATGTCCCCAAATCCCCCCTAAATGTCCCCAAACCCCCACAAATGTCCCCAAACCCTCCTCAAATGTTCCCAAATCAACCCCAAATATCCCCAAACCCGCCCAAATGTCCCCAAACCCCCCAAAATGTCCCCAAACCCTCCAAATTCCCCTCAAATGTCCCCAAACCCCCCATAAATGTCCCCAAATCTCCCCAAATCCCCTCAAACACCCTCAAATGTCCCCAAACCCCTCCAAATGTCCCCAAATCCCCCCAATTTCCCCTCAAGTCTCCCCCAGTCACCTCCAAATCGCCCCCAAACCCCCTAAATGTCCCCAAATCCCCCTAAATGCACACAAATCCCCCCCAAATGTCCCCAAATCCCCTGGAAATGTCCCCAAACCTCCTCCAAATGTCCCCCAATCTCCCCAAATTCCCCTCAAGTCTCCCCCAATCACCTCTAAATCCCCTCGAATCCCCCCCAAATGTCTCCAAATCCCCCCAAATCCCCTCGAACACCCCCAAATATCCCCAAAGCCCCCCAAATGTCCCCAAACTCCCTGGAAATGTCCCCAAATCCCCTCAATTTTCCCTCAAGTCTACCCCAATCACCTCCAAATCCCCTCGAACACCCCCAAATCCCCTCGAACACCCCCAAATCCCCTCGAACACCCCCAAATTCCCCCCAAACGTCCCCAAATCCCCCAAAATGTCCCCAAATCCCCCCCGTCCCGTCCCCTCAGCCCCCTCCCTCCGTTCTCTCTCACCGCCCCGCACTGGAAGTCGGGCCCCCACCGGTCCAGCGCGGTCCTGGCGCTGCTGCCGCGGCTCCCCACCAGCGTCACGGCGATGGCGTCGCTGGTACCGGCGCCGGGAGCGGTCCCGGTGCGGACCCGCACCCGGTACTCGGCCATGGTCATGGCGGCGCTTCGCCCCCCTCACGGTGATTGACGGGAGGCGGAGCCAATGGCGGCGGGGCTCACGCGCCGCCCGGCCAATGAGAGCGCGGCGCGGTGAGGCGCGGCCAATGGCGGTGAAGCTGGGTGGGGATGGGCGGGGTTAAGCCGTCACTTCCGCCTTCACTTCCGGCGGCGCTTCCGGGTGCGATGGACCCCGAGTTCGACGATGTGGTGGCGGTGGAGGATCTGATGGTGAGGCCACGCCCCCCCCGCGAGTGGACACGCCCCCTTGTTTGGCGGCCACGCCCACCCCCGGCGGACCCCCCGAGTGCCGCGAGCCCCCCCGGCCACGCCCCTTTTGCGCCCCGAAACCGCCCGGCTTGGTCACGCCCCTTCGTCCACACGTAACCACGCCTCCGTGTGGCCACGCCCCTTTTGGTTGGGTGGCCACGCCCCCGTCTGGGTTGGTCACGCCCCCTCCGGGACCCCCGGGGGTCTTGGTGCGTGGGCTCCGCCCTTTTTGGCCACGCCCATTTGTGGCCACGCCTTTCTGATAAACCACGCCCACAACGCCCCCCCCCCCAGTAACACCCAGTGCTCCCAGTAAGGGCCCAGTATCACCCAGTGCCTTCCCAGTGCTCCCAGTAACTCCCAGTGACTCATCCCAGTGCTCCCAGTAACACCCAGTGCCCTCCCAGTATCCTCTCAGTGCTCCCAGTATCCCTCCAATGCTCCCAGTAACACCCAGTGATTCATCCCAGTGCTCCCAGTATCACCCAGTGCCTTCCCAGTGCTCCCAGTCACTCCCAATACCTTCCCCAGTCACTCCCAGTGCCTCCCAGTGCTCCCAGTAAGGGCCCAGTGCTCTCCCAGTGCTCCCAGTGCCATTCCCAGTCCCTCCCAGTAACCCCTCAGTGCCCTCCCAGTACCCTCCCAGTGCTCCCAGTATTCCCCGTGCTCCCAGTGCCATTCCCAGTAACTCCCAGTGCTCCCACTGCCATTCCCAGTGCTCCCATTGCCATTCCCAGTGCTCCCAGTAACCCCCCAGTGCCATTCCCAGTATTCCCAGTGCTCCCAGTAAGCCCCCAGTGCCATTCCCAGTGCTCCCAGTGCCATTTCCAGTGCTCCCAGTGCTCCCAGTCCCTCCCAGTAACCCCTCAGTGCCATTCCCAGTACTCTCAGTGCCATTCCCAGTGCTCCCAGTGCTCCCAGTAACCCCCCAGTGTCATTCCCAGTGACATTCCCAGTGCTCCCAGTGCTCCCAGTGCTCCCAGTAACCCCTCAGTGCCCTCCCAGTACCCTCCCAGTGCTCCCAGTAACCCCCCAGTGCCATTCCCAGTATTCCCAGTGCTCCCAGTGCTCCCAGTACCCTCCCAGTTCCCGCCATTCCCCTTTCCCGTTGTGCGCAGGCTCTGGAGCGGCGCTACGCGGCCGAGCGCCAGCAGGGGGCGCTGTCCCGGCAGTGCCGCTTCGAGTACGGCTGGGGCCTGGTGCGGAGCCGGTACCGGGAGGACACGGCCCGAGGGGTGGCGCTGCTCTCCGGTGAGGGGCGGGGCTAAACAAAGGGGCGGGGCCTGCTCCGGTACCGGGAGGACACGGCCCGAGGGGTGGGCGCTGCTCTCCGGTGAGGGGCGGGGCTAAACAAAGGGGCGGGGCCTGCTCCGGTACCGGGAGGACACGGCCCGAGGGGTGGCGCTGCTCTCCGGTGAGGGGCGGGGCTAAACAAAGGGGCGGGGCCTGCTCCGATACCGGGAGGACACGGCCCGAGGGGTGGCGCTGCTCTCCGGTGAGGGGCGGGGCTAAACAAAGGGGCGGGGCCTGCTCCGATAGGGGAGGACACGGCCCGAGGGGTGGGCGGGGTTTAATAGCTTTGGGGGCGTGTTATGGGCGTGGCTAAAGCAGGGGGCGTGGTCATTGCTGGGGCAATTGAGGACACGGCCCGAGGGGCGGCGCTACTCTCCGGTGAGGGGCGGGGCCAAACCAGGGGGGAAAAAACATGGGAAAATTTGGGAAAAATTTGGGAAAAACAAGGGAAAAACAAGGGAAAAATTTGGGAAAAACAGGGGAGCATTTGGGAAAAAGCACAGAAAAATTTGGGAAAAATTTGGGAAAAAACAGGGAAAAATTTGGGAAAAAACACGGAAACATTTGGGAAAAAACCACAGAAAAATTGGGGAAAAATTTGGGAAAGAGCACGGAAAAATCTGGGGAAAAAACACAGAAAAATTTAGGAAAAAATATGTAAAAATTTGGGAAAAAAGCATGGAAAAATTTGGGAAAAAATACGGAACAATTTGGGAAAAACTTGGGAAAAACCACAGAAAATTTTGGGAAAAATTTGAGAAAAAAACACGGAAAAATTTGGGGAAAAATATGGAACAATGTGGGAAAAATTTGGGAAAAAAACTAGAAAAAATTGGGGAAAAAACTCGGAAAAATTTGGGGGCGGGGCCTGCTCCGGTACCGAGAGGACACGGCCCGATAGGTGGGCGGAGCTTAACAAATTTGGGGCGTGGTTGTGGGCGTGACTAAATCAGGGGGCGTGGTCATGGCTGGGGGGAATTTTGGGGGCAGTTTGGGGAATTTTGAGGGGAAAATTTGGGGATTTGGGGTTTGTTGGGGGGTTTTGGGGCAGTTTTGGGGTGAATTTTTGTGGTTTTGGGGTCCCTGGGGCAGTTTTGGGGTGAATTTTTGAGGTTTTGGGGTCCCTGGGGCAATTTTGGGGTGAATTTTTGTGGTTTTGGGGTCCCCAGAGCTGCTGCCCGAGACCCCCCCGGAGGAGCAGCGAGACGTCCTGTTCTACCTGGCCCTGGGCTACTACCGGCTCAAGGTGGGGACACTGGGGACATTGGGGGGATTGGGGACATTGGGGACACTGAGGGGACATTGGGGACATTGGGGGGTGGCACAGGGATTGTCCCCAATGTCCCCATGGGGGTGAGAGAGCTCCTGGCACACCTGGAATGGTGGGGATGGGATAGGGAGGGACACAGGTGATACACAGGTGACACAGAGGTCACACAGGTGACACACAGCTCACACAGATGACAGGGAGGTGACACAGTGACACTCATGTGACACAGGTGATACAGGTGACACTCAGGTGACACACAGGTGACACACAGGTCACCCAGGTGACACTCAGGTGACACACAGGTCACACTCAGGTGACACAGGTGACACTCAGGTGTCCCAGGTGACACAGGTGACACTGAGGTGACATACAGGTGTCCCAGGTGACACACAGGTGACACTCAGGTGACACACAGGTGACACAGAGGTCACCCAGGTGACACTCAGGTGACATTCAGGTGACACACAGGTCACCCAGGTGACACTCAGGTGACACACAGGTCACACAGGTGACGGTCAGGTGGCACTCAGGTGACACAGAGGTCACACAGGTGACACAGGTGACACACAGGTGGCACACAACTCACACAGATGACAGGGAGGTGACACAGGTGACACCCAGGTGACACTCAGGTGACACAGGTGACACACAGGTCACCCAGGTGACACTCAGGTGACACACAGGTGACACACAGGTGACACACAGCTCACACAGATGACAGGGAGGTGACACAGGTGACACTCAGGTGTCCCAGGTGACACAGGTGACACACAGGTGACACAGGTGACACTCAGGTGTCCCAGGTGACGCTCACCTGTCCCCTCAGGAGTACGAGCGCGCCCTGGAGCACCTGGAGCGCCTCCTGGCGGCCGAGCCGCAGAACGCGCAGGTGCTGAGACTGCGGAGCCGCGTCCGGAACCGCCTGAGGAGGGGTGAGGGGACAGCGGGGGGACATTGGGGACACTGGGGACATTGGGGGGGATTGGGGGCATTGGGGGGATTGGGGACATTGGGGACACTGGGGAGATTGGGGGCAATGGGGGGACATTGGGGACATTTGGGACAGTAGGGACATTGGGGGGATTGGGGAGGTTGCGGGGACATTGGGGACGTTTGGGGCAATGGGGACATTGGGGACACTGGGGACATTGAGGGGGATTGGGGACGTTGGGGACGTTGGGGACATTGGGGGACATTGGGGGGATTGGGGACATTGGGGGGATTTGGGGATATTGAGGGGACATTGGGGGGATTGGGGGCATTTGGGGGACATTGGGGACATTGGGGACATTGGGGGATTGGGGACATTGGGGGCAATGGGGGGACATTGGGGAGATTGGGGACATTGGGGGATTGGGGAGTTTGGGGGACATTGGGGACACTGGGGGGATTTGGGGACATTGAGGACATTTGGGACATTGAGGACACTGGGGACATTGGGGACATTGGGGGGACATTGGGGGGATTTGGGACATTGGGGGGACATTGGGGGGACATTTGGGGACATTGGGGGACGCTGGGGACACTGCAGGGACATTGGGGGGACACGGAGGTGCCAAACCCCCCCCCAGGTGCTGACATTGTCCCCTTTGTCCCCCCCCCCCATTGTCCCCATTGTCCCCCCTTTGTCCCTCCCCAGACGGGCTGGTGGGCGCGGCCATCGTCGGGGGCGTGGTCATGGGCGTAGCCGGGCTGGTGGGCGTGGCCATCGCGCGCGCCCGCCACTGACCACGCCCTCCCGGGGGGGCGGGGGCCTGCGCGGTGAAGCTGCGGAGATTACGTCAGGGTGCTGCGGAGTGACGTCATGACTCGCGGTGACGTCAGAACCGCCCCCTCCCCCCCCCCCCCAGTGCCTTGGGGACCCCCCCGGGGATTCCCCCAGCCCCTCCCCCACCCCGCGCTGACCCCTCCCCCCTCGATGTAAATAAACCTGATTGGGCCCTGAGAGTGATGTCACTGAGGGGGCGGGGCTGGAGCGGGGCTGCGACCCCCGAGGGAGCCCAAATGTCACCTGGGAACCCCCCAAGTGTCCCCAAATGTCACCTGAAACCCCCAGAGCCCCCCAAGTGTCCCCTGAGCCCCTCCGAGTGTCCCCAAATGTCACTTGGACCCCCCCAAATGTCCCCAAATGTCATCTGAGTCCCCCAAGTGTCCCCAAATGTCACTTGGACCCCCACAAATGTCCCCAAATGTCACCTGAGCCCCCCCCAGTGTCACCTGAGGCCCCTCAGAGCCCCCCAAGTGTCACCTGAGCCCCCCAGGACCCCCCCAGGTGTCCCCGAGCGTCACCTGAGCCCTCCAGGACCCCCTCAAATGTCCCCAGAGCCCCCTCAAGTGTCCCCGATTGTCACCTGAGCCCCCCCAAGTGTCACCTGGACCCCCCCAGGTGTCCCCGAGTGTCACCTGAGCCCCCCCAGGGCCCCCCCGCAGTTTTTGGGGTCCCTCCCCCCCCGGTTTGCGTCACAGGAAGGGCCCGGGGGGGGGAGGGGCGGCCCGGGGGGGGGGGAGGGGCGGCCCGGGGGGGGGGGGGGGAGGGGTGGCCCGGACCCCTCGTGGGGGGGGGGAGGGGGGGGCAGGAAGGGGGGAGGGGGAGGGGCAGGAAGGGGGGAGGGGCGGCTCCGGACACACCTGGTTCCTTCCTGGGGGGAGGGGCGGGGGGGGACAGCCCCCAAAGCCCGGCCACGCCCCCCGGACTGACCAGTGCCGGACACCGGCGCAAACCAGTTAAACCAGTGCCGGACACCAGCGCAAACCAGTTAAACCAGTGCCGGACACCGGCGCAAACCAGTTAAACCAGTGCCGGACACCGGCGCAAACCAGTTAAACCAGTGCCGGACACCAGTGATGGACACCAGGGACACCAGTTAAACCAGTGACAGCGGGGACAGCAGTGCCGGACACCAGTACAAACCAGTCAGACCAGTGCTGGACAGCGGGGACAGCAGTGATGGACACCAGTGCCACCAGTTAAACCAGTGCCGGACTGCGGGGACAGCAGTGACAGCGGTGACATCCCAGCTGGACACCAGTTAAACCAGTGACACCAGTGACACCAGTGACAGCGGTGACATCCCAGCTGGACACCAGTGCAAACCAGTTAAACCAGTGCTGGACAGTGGGGACAGCAGTGCTGGACACCAGTGCCACCAGTTAAACCAGTGCCGGACAGTAGTGACACCAGTGATACCAGTGACAGCGGTGACATCCCAGCTGGACACCAGTACAAACCAGTGACACCAGTGCTGGACAGCGGGGACAGCAGTGCTGGACACCAGGGACACCAGTTAAACCAGTGCCGGACAGCGGGGACACCAGTGACAACAGTGCTACCAGTGACAACAGTGACATCCCAGCTGGACACTGGGGACACCAGTTAAACCAGTGCCAGACACCAGTACAAACCAGTTAAACCAGTGCCGGACCCTGGGGACAGCAGTGACATCCTGACTGGGCAGCGCTGACCAGTGCCACCAGTGCCACCAGTTAAACCAGTGCCGGACAGCGGGGACAGCAGTGACAGCGGTGACAGCAGTGCCGGACACCAGTTAAACCAGTGGCATCAGTGACAGCAGTGACAGCAGTGACATCCTGACCCAATGGCGCTGACCAGTGACAGCAGTGACCAGTGACCATCGCCATCAGTGCCACCAGTGACCGGTGACCACCAGTGCCACCAGTGCCACCAGTGACCTTTGCCAGCAGTGACCGCTGTTCCCAGTGCCATCAATGCCACCAGTGACCAGTGACCGTCAGTGACCCGCACTCCCAGTGCCACCGGTGCCCATGACCACGAGTGACCACCAGTGCCATCACTGACCATCGCCACCAGTGCCACTGGTGCCACCGGTGTCCAGCACCAACTGTGACCAGTGCCACCAGTGACCAGTGCCATCACCATCAGTGACCACCGGTGACCATCACCACCAGTGCCACCAGTGTCCAGCACCAACTGTGACCACCATTGCCACCAGTGACCACTGCCACCACCACCAGTGACCACCAGTGCTCATCAGTGACCGCCACTGACCATCGCCACCAGTACCACCAGTGCCACCACCACCAGTGACCACCACTGACCAGTGCCACCGGTGCCCATCAGCGACCACTGACCAGTGCCACCAGCGCTCCCAGTGCCACCAGTGCCACCGGTGACCAGTGACCATCACCAGCAGCATCACCAGTGACCAGTGCCACCACCACCAGTGCCACCAGTGCCACTGGTGACCATCACCATCAGTGACCACCAGTGACCATCACGACCAGTGCCACCAGTGCCCGGTGACCACCACCACCAGTGCCACCAGTGCCACCACCACCACCAGTGACCGTCACCAACAGTGACCACCAGTGACCAGTGCCACCACCACCAGTGACCGCCACTGACCAGTGACCAGTGCCACCAGTGACCATCAGTGACCACTGACCAGTGCTCCCGGTGTCCCCGATGGCGCCGGTTGGGTGTCCCCAGGCCCCGGTGGCCGCGCTGGCCGCGGTGGCCCTGGCGGTGGCCGGCTGGGGGCTCCTGGTGGCCGCGGTGGCCGCGGGGGGTGTGGGGGATGGGCGGGGGCCAGACCAGCGCTGTCACCGCTGTCATTGTCACCCGCGGGCTCTGGGCCGACTGCGGCACCGACGCCAGCGGGGTCATGTCCTGCGTGCCACTGCTGTCACTGGTCAGCCTGCCCGGTATGGGGACACTGGGGGGGTTGGGGACATTGGGGGGGTTGGGGGGATTGGGGACACTGTGGGGGATTGGGGACATTGGGGACAGTGGGGACATTGGGGATATTGGGGATATTGGGGACATTGGGGGACAGCGGGGTCATGTCCTGTGTGCCACTGCTGTCACTGGTCACCCTGCCTGGTATGGGGACACTGGGGACATTGGGGACATTGGGGACATTGGGGACATTGGGGGGATTGGGGGGATTGGGGACATTGGGGACACTGGGGACATTGGGAGGATTGGGGACATTGGGGACATTGGGGGGATTGGGGACATTGGGGACATTGGGGACATTGGGGACATTGGGGGGATTGGGGACATTGGGGACATCAGGGAGGGGACAGAGAGCAAAGGACAGGGAGGGACAGAGGGGACATTGAGATATTGGGGGGACAGGGATTGGGGACATTGGGGACATTGGGGACATTTGGGGGGATTGGGGACTTTGGGGGGATTTGGGACATTGGGGACAAGGGGGGACATTGGGGACAGAGGGGACATTGCAGGGACTGGGGACATTGGGGACATCAGGGAGGGCATAGAGAGCAAAGGACAGGGGGGACATTGAGATATTGGGGGGACATTGGGGACACTGGGGACATTGGGGACATTGTGGGGATTGGGGACATTGGGGACATTGGGGACATTGGGGACATTGGGGACATCAGGAGGGGACAGAGAGCCGAGCACAGGACGGGACAGGGAGGGGACATTGGGGACATCATTGGGGACAAGGGGACGTCAGCAGCAGGATGGGGCCAGGGCCAGCAGAGGGGGGGACAGGAAGGACAGGGGGACATTGGGGACATCGGGGACGTCAGTGAGGGGACAGGGATGGGGACAGGAAGGGACGGGGAGGGGACAGCGAGGGACACGGGGACGGGGGGAGGGGGGACATGGGGGGACATTGGGGGGACTTCGGGGGACATTGGGGGGATTGGGGACATTGGGGGCTTTGAGGTGACCTTGGGGTGACCTTGGGGGTGACATTGGAGAACACTGGGGGGACATTGGGGGGATTGGGGACATTGAGGTGACCTTGGGATGACCTTGGGGGGGTGACATTGAGGGACACTGGGGGGACTTTGGGGGGCATTGGCGACAATGGGGGGACATTGGGGGGATTGGGGACAGTGGGGGGACTTCGGGGGGACTTTGGGGGACATTGGGGGGATTGGGGACATTATTGAGGTGACCTTGGGGTGACCTTGGGGGGTGACATTGGAGGACACTGGGGGGACATTGGGGACATTGGGGGGATTGGGGGCATTGGGGACATTGGGGACATTGGGGGGCGTGGGACACTGGGGACATTGAGGTGACCTTGGGGTGACCTTGGGGGTGACATTGGAGGGACACTGGGGGGACATTGGGGACATTGTGGGGATTGGGGGCATTGGGGACACTGGGGGGACTTTGGGGACATGGGGGGACATTGGGGACATTGGGCAGCATGGGACATTGAGGGGACATTGGGGACATTGAGGTGACCTTGGGGTGACCTTGGGGATGACATTGAGGGACAGTGGGGGGACATTGGGGGGGTGACATTGAGGTGACCTTGGGGTGACCTTGAAGGGGAGACATTGGGGACAAAGAGGGGGTGGGACATTGGGGACATTGGGGACATTGGGGACATTGGGGTGACATTGAGGGGTGACTTGGGGGGGGGGTTTAGGGGTAATTTGGGGGATTTTTAGGGGGATTTTGGGGGATTTTTGGGATATTTTTGGGATATTTTTGGGATATTTTTGGGATATTTTTGGGATTTTTTGGGATATTTTTGGGATATTTTTGGGATATTTTTGGGGATATTTTTGGGATTTTTTGGGATATTTTTGGGATATTTTTGGGATATTTTGGGGATATTTTTGGGATATTTTTGGGATATTTTTGGGATATTTTTGGGATATTTTTGGGATTTTTTGGGATATTTTTGGGATATTTTTGGGGATATTTTTGGGATATTTTTGGGGATATTTTGGGGATATTGTTGGGGATAATTTGGATTATTTTGGATTATTTTGGGGATATTTTAGGCATATTTTTAGGATATTTTTGGGCTATTTTGGGGATATGTTTGGGATATTTTAGGGTAACTTCAGGGATATTTTGGGGCTGTTTCATGGATATTTTTGGGGTTATTTTGCATCATTTTGGGGCTGGTTTTAGGGATACTTTTAGAATATTTTTGGGATATTTTGGGGGTGATTTTGGGGCTATTTTTGGGCAGATTTTTAAGATATTTTTGGGATATTTTTGGGATATTTCTGGAGGTATTTTGGGGCTATTTTAGGGATATTTTGGGGATATTTTTGGGTGATTTTCGGTTATTTTGGGCCTAATTTTGGGGATATTTTTAGGGATATTTTTGGGATATTTTTAGGGGTGTTTTTTGAGATATTTTTGAGATATTTTGGGGGGTATTTTGGGGATATTTTAGGGATATTTGGGGGATATTTTGGGATATTTTCAGGATATTTTTGAGATATTTTTGGGGGTATTTTGGGTTATTTTGGGGCTAATTTTGGGCATATTTTCGGGATTTTTTGGGGCTATTTTGGGGTTATTTTGGGAGTGATTTCGGGTTATTTTTGGGGTGATTTCGGGCTATTTTTGGGGTGATTTTGGTGTCCCTAACCCGTTTTTCCCCTTTCCCAGGGTACCTGCACGGCAGGTATTATTTGAGATTATTTTGGGGATATTTTTGAGATATTTTGGGGATATTTTGGGGATATTTTGGGGATATTTTCAGGATATTTTCGGGATAATTTTAGGATTTTTTTTTGTTATTTTGGGGTTATTTTTGGGCTGATTTCAAGTGATTTTGGTGTCCCTAACCCCGTTTTTTCCCCTCTCCCAGGGTACCTGCACGGCAGGTATTATTTGAGATTATTTTGGGGATATTTTTGGGATATTTTTGAGATATTTTTGGGATATTTTGGGGATATTTTGGGGATATTTTCAGGATATTTTAGGGATAATTTTAGGATTTTTTGGGGCTATTTTGGGGTTATTTTTGGGCTGATTTCAGGTGATTTTGGTGTCCCTAACCCGTGTTTTCCCCCTCTCCCAGGGTACCTGCACGGCAGGTATTATTTAAGATTATTTTGGGGATATTTTTGGGATATTTTTGAGATATTTTTGGGATATTTTGGGGCTATTTTGGGTTATTTTGGG
>JANCRA010000529.1:0-30815 GCA_024362935.1 Setophaga petechia
CCCAAAACCCCAAAACTATAAAACAGCCCCAAAACCCCAAAATGACCCCAAAACCCCAAAAGTGCCCCATAAACCCAAAACTGCAAACCCACCCCAAAACCCCATAACCCCAAAACCCCAAAATGACCCTGAATGACCCCAAAACCCCAAAATGACCCCAAAATGCCAAAACCGCCCCAAAACCCCAAAACTGCCCCAAAACCCCAAAACTACAAAACAACCCCAAAACCACAAAATTACTCCAAAACCCCAAACCCACCCCAAAACCCCACAATGACCCCAAAACCCCAAAACTGCCCCATAACCCCAAAACTGCAAAACAACCCCAAAACCCCAAAATGACCCCAAAACCCCAAAACTGCCCATAACCCCAAAACCACAAAACTGCCCCATAACCCCAAAATCCCAAACCCATCCCAAAACCCGATAACCCCAAACCCACCCCAAAATGACCCCAAAACCCCAAAACTGCAAAACAACCCCAAAACCCCACAATGACCCCAAAACCCCAAAATGACCCCAAAACCCCAAATGACCCCAAAACTCCAAACCCATCCCAAATACCCAATAACCCCAAAACCCCAAAATGACCCTGAATGACCCCAAAACCCCACAATGACCCTGAAACCCCAAAATGACCCCAAAACCCCAAAACTGCAAAACAACCCCAAAACCCCAAAACTGCCCCATAACCCCAAAACCCCAAAATGACCCCAAAATGACCCCAAAACTCCAAACCCATCCCATAACCCGAAAACCCCAAAACCCCAAAATGACCCTGAATGACCCCAAAACCCCACAATGACCCCACAATGACCCCTGACCCCTGACCCCGCAGCACGTCCGGAACAGCCGCGGCTCCAACAAATACGAGGGGTGGCCCGAGGCGCTGGAAATGGGGGGGGTGCGTCCCCCAGAGACCCCCGGGGTGACCCCAAAACACCCGAGGGGACCCCAAAACATCGGGGGGACCCCAAAACACCCGGGGGGACCCCAAAAATACCCGGGGACCCCAAAAATATCGGGGGAACCCAAAACCCACCGGGGGACCCCAAAAGCACCCGGGACCCCAAAACCCAGAGACCCCAAACCTACAGAGACCCCCGGGGGGACCCCAAAACAGCCCGGGGACCCCAAAAACATCGGGGGGGACCCCAGAAATACCTGGGAGACCCCAAAAACACCCGGGGATCCCAAAAGTATCGGGGGGGACCCCAAAATGTACAGAGAGAATAAAAGTGACAGACCCCAAAACCAACGGAGACCCCAAATCCCACAGAGACCCCCGGGGGGACCCCAAAACACCCGAGGACCCCAAAACCCACAGAGACCACCGGGGGGACCCCAAAACACCCGGGGGACCCCAAAATGTACAGAGAGAATAAAACTGACAGAGCCCAAAAACATCGGGGGGACCCCAAAAGTCTGGGGGGATCCCAAAACCCACAGAGACCCCCGGGGTGACCCCAAAAACATCGGGGGGACCCCAAAAACAGCCGGGATCCCAAAAATATCGGGGGGGACCCCAAAATGTACAGAGACCCCAAAATGTACAGAGAGAATAAAACTGACAGACCCCAAAAACATCCGGGACCCCAAATCCACAGAGACCCCCGGGGGGACCCCCAAACAGCCTGGGGACCCCAAAAATACCCAGGACCCCAAAACTCTGGGGGGATCCCAAAACATCCCGGGGACCCCAAAAACACCCGGGACCCCAAAATGTACAGAGACAATAAAACCGACAGACCCCAAAACACCCGGGACCCCAAAAGTCTGGAGGGATCCCAAAACCCACAGAGACCCCCGGGGGGACCCCAAAGACATCGGGGGGACCCCAAAACATCGAGGGGACCCCAAAAACACCTGGGACCCCAAAATGTACAGAAACAATAAAACCGACAGAGACCCCAAAAACATCCGGGACCCCAAATCCCACAGAGACCCCAAACCTACAGAGACCCCCGGGGGGACCCCAAAACATCGGGGGACCCCAAAAATACCCGGGAGACCCCAAAAACAGCCGGGACCCCAAAACACCCGGGGGGACCCCAAAAACACCCACAGAGACCCCCGGGGGGACCCCAAAAACATCCAAGGGGACCCTAAAAACACCCGGGACCCCAAAATGTACAGAGACCCCAAAACCCACAGAGATCCCCGGGGGGACCCCAAAACCCCACTGGGGACCCCAAAAACACCCGGGACCCCAAAACCAACAGAGACCCCCGGGGTGACCCCAAAACACCCGGGGGGGACCCCAAAAATACCCGGGACCCCAAAAATATCGGGGGGACCCCAAAAACATCGGGGGGACCCCAAAATGTACAGAGACAATAAAAGCGACAGAGCCCAAAAACATCGGGGGGACACCAGAACGTCAGGGGGACCCCAAAACATCGGGGGGACCCCAAAAGTCTGGGGGGATCCCAAAACCCACAGAGACCCCCGGGGGGACCCCAAAAACATCGGGGGGACCCCAAAAACAGCCGGGATCCAAAAATATCGGGAGGGACCCCAAAATGTACAGAGACAATAAAACCGACAGACCCCAAAAACACCCGGGGGGACCCCAAAACATCGGAGGGACCCCAAAACAGCCGGGGGGACCCCAAAAATATCCGGGGACCCCAAAAACACCCGGGGGACCCCAAAAACCCACAGAGATCTTCGGGGGGATCCCAAAACCACCTTGGGGACCCCAAAAACACCCGGGACCCCCAAAACCCACCAGGGGAACCCAAAACCCACCGGGGGACCCCAAAAGCACCCGGGACACCAAAACCCAGAGACCCCAAACCTACAGAGACCCCCGGGGGGACCCCAAAACAGCCCGGAGACCCCAAAAACATCGGGGGACCCCAAACCCACAGAGACCCCCGGGGGGACCCCAAAAACATCCCGGGGACCCCAAAAATATCGGGGGGATCCCAAAATGTACAGAAACAATAAAACCGACAGAGACCCCAAATCCCACAGAGACCCCAAATCCCAGAGAGATCCCCGGGGGGACCCCCAAACAGCCTGGGGACCCCAAAAACATCCGGGACCCCAAAAATACCCGGGGGAACCCCAAAAACAGCCCGGGGGACCCCAAAACCAACAGAGACCCCAAATCCCACAGAGACCACCGGGGGGGCCTCAAAAACATCGGGGGGGACCCCAAAATATCCCGGGGACCCCAAAACTCCGGGGGACCCCAAAAATGTACAGAGACCCCAAAACCTACAGAGACCCCAAAACCCAGAGACCCCAAACCTACAGAGACCCCTGGGGGAACCCCAAAAACATCTCGGGAACCCCAAAAATACCCGGGACCCCAAAAACATCGGGGGGACCCCAAAAACATCGGGGGGACCCCAAAAAGTACAGAGACCCCAAAACCAACGGAGAGACCCCAAAAACACCCACAGAGACCCCCGGGGGGACCCCAAAAACAGCTGGGGACCCCAAAACCCACAGAGACCCCCGGGGGGACCCCAAAAACATCGGGGGGGACCCCAAAAACACCCGGGGGACCCCAAAAAACACCCATAGAGACCCCTGGGGGGGACCCCAAAAACATCTCGGGAACCCCAAAAACACCCGGGGGACCCCAAAAACAGCTGGGGACCCCAAAACCCACAGAGACCCCCGGGGGGACCCCAAAACCATCCTGGGGACCCCAAAAACATCCGGGGACCCCAAAAACGTCGGGGGGACCCCAAAAATACCCGGGACCCCAAAATGTAGAGAGACAATAAAAGCGACAGAGCCCAAATGGGAAATTTGGGGGAAATGTGGAAAATATGGGGGGGAAATCTGGAAATTTTGGGGTAAAAAATTGGAAATTTTGGGGTAAAATTTGGAAATTTTGGGTAAAAATTCTGGAAATTTTGGGTAAAAATGTGGGAAATTTGGGGGGAAAATATGGAAAATTCGGGGAAAATTTGGGTAAAAATGTGGGAAATTTGGGGGGAAAATATGGAAAATTCGGGGAAAAATGTGGAAATTTTGGGGTAAAATGTGGAAATTTTGGGGTAAAATGTGGAAATTTTGGGGGGAAAATGTGGAAAATTTGGGGTAAAAATTCTGGAAATTTTGGGTAAAAATTTGGAAATTTTGGGGGGAAAATGTGGAAATTTTGGGGTAAAATGTGGAAATTTTGGGGTAAAAATTTGGAAATATTGGGGTAAAAATTTTGGGAATTTTAGGTAAAATTCTGGGAAATTTGCGGTAAACGTGGAAAATTTGGGGTAAAAATTTGGAAATTTGGGGGTAAAAATATGGAAATTTTGGGGGTAAAATTCTGCAAATTTTGGGGTTAAAACCTAGGAAATTTGGGTTAAAATCTTGACATTTTGGGGTAAAAATGTGAAAATTTTGGGTAAAAATCTAGAAATATTGGGGTAAAAATCTGGAAATTTTGTGGTAAAAATTTGGGATAAAAATCTGGACATTTTTTGTAAAGTTCTGGATATTTTGGGGCTAAAGAAATCTGGAAAATTTGGGGTAAAATGTGGAAAATTTGGGGTAAAATGTGCAAATTTTGGGGTAAAATCATCTTTATTGGTGATTGGCTTCCCACAGAGCAGGGGGGGTTTGGCCCCGCCCCCTTTTGTCCCCAACCCAAGCCCCGCCCACTCCCTCAAGCCCCGCCCACCCTCACAAGCCACCCTCACTCCCTCAAGCCCCGCCCCCAAATCTTGGCACGACCCCTCCCACCCTGTGTGTGTGACCCCTGGGTGACCTCTGGGGACACTGAGTGACCTCTGGGTGACCTTGAGTGACCCCCACAGTGTCACCCGCAGCGTGTGACAATCGAGTGACCCCCCTGTCACCCTCTGTGTCACCCTCTGTCATTGATGTCACCCAATGTCACCTGATGTCACCCTCTGTGTCACCCTTATGTCATTGGTGTCACCCCTGGTGTCACCCCTGTGTCACTGATGTCACTGCTGTCCCCTGGTGTCCCCAATGTCCCCACGGTGGTGGCGGCAGGGACACAGCACCCAGCCCATGGCCCGGTGTCACTGATGTCACTGATGTCACTGATGTCACTCAGTGTCCCCTGGTGTCCCCAATGTCCCCACGGTGGTGGCGGCAGGGACACAGCACCCTGCCCATGGCCCGGTGTCACTCAGTGATGTCACTGAGTGTCCCCTGGTGTCACTGATGTCACTCAGTGTCCCCTGGTGTCACCCTGTTGGTGGCGGCAGGGACACAGGACCCTGCCCATGGCCCGGTGTCACTGATGTCACTCAGTGTCCCCTGATGTCCCCAATGTCCCCATGGTGGCGGCAGGGGACACAGCACCCTGCCCATGGCCCGGTGTCACTCAGTGTCCCCTGGTGTCCCCAATGTCCCCACGGTGGCGACAGGGACACAGCACCCTGCCCATGGCCCGGTGTCACTGAGTGTCCCCTGGTGTCACTGATGTCACTGATGTCCCCAATGTCCCCAATGTCCCCATGGTGGCGGCAGGGACACAGGACCCTGCCCATGGCCCGGTGTCACTGATGTCCCCTGGTGTCCCCAATGTCCCCGCGGTGGCGGCAGGGACACAGCACCCTGCCCATGGCCCCGTGTCACTGATGTCCCCTGGTGTCACTGATGTCACTCAGTGTCCCCTGGTGTCCCCAATGTCCCCCGCGTTGGTGGCGGCAGGGACACAGCACCCTGCCCATGGCCCGGTGTCACTGATGTCACTGATGTCACTCAGTGTCCCCCTGGTGTCACTGATGTCCCCTGGTGTCCCCAATGTCCCCACGGTGGCGGCAGGGACACAGCACCCTGCCCATGGCCCGGTGTCACTGCTGTCACTCAGTGTCCCCCGGTGTCACTGATGTCCCCGATGTCCCCTGGTGTCACCCTGTTGGTGGCGGCAGGGACACAGCACCCTGCCCATGGCCCGGTGTCACTCAATGTCCCCTGGTGTCACTGATGTCACTCAGTGTCCCCTGGTGTCACCCTGTTGGTGGCGGCAGGGACACAGCACCCTGCCCATGGCCCGGTGTCACTCAGTGATGTCACTGATGTCACTGATGTCACTGATGTCACTCAGTGTCCCCCAATGTCCCCGCGTTGGTGGCGGCAGGGACACAGCACCCTGCCCATGGCCCGGGCCAGGCTGGCGCTGAAGGCCGCTGAGATCCAGGGGTTGGTGCAGCTGGTCAGGCTGGCCAGGAGCATCAGGATGGTGAAGGCGGGGCCTGGGGACAGCGGGGACAGTGTGGGGACACTGGGGACACTGGGGACAGTGGGGGGACACTGGGGACAGTGGGGACAGTGGGGATGTTTGGGATGTTGGGGATATTGGGGACATTGGGGATGTTGGGGACGTTGGGGACATTGGGGATGTTTGGGGCATGGAGGACATTGGGGACATTGTGGGGACAGTGGGGATATTGGGGACATGGGGCACAGGGGGGACGTTGGGGATATTGGGGACATTGGGAACAGTGGGGACATTTGGGGATGTTTGGGGCAGTGAGGACAGTGGGGTCGTTGGGGACATTGGGGATGTTTGGGACATTGGGGACATTGGGGACATTGGGGATATTGGGGATATCGGGGACAGTGGGGATATTGGGGACACTGGGGACATTGGGGACATTGAGGGACAGTGGGGTCGTTGGGGACATTGGGGATGTTTGGGACATTGGGGATGTTTGGGGACATTGGGGACATGGAGGACATTGGGGACATTGGGGACATTGGGGATATTGGGGTCATTTGGGATGTTTGGGGGACAGTGGGGTTGATGGGGACATTGGGGACATTGGGGGACAGTGGGGGTCGTTGGGGACATTGGGGATATTGGGGACACTTGGGGACGTTGGGGATATTGGGGACATTGGAGACAGTGGGGATGTTTGGGGCAGTGGGGACATTGGGGATATTGGGGACATTGTGGGGACATTGGGGACATTGGGGATATTGGGGGTGTTTGGGGCAGTGGGGACATTGAGAACATTGTGGGGATATTGGGGATTTTGGGGACATTGGGGATATTGAGGACATGGAGGACATTGGGGGACACTGGGGACATTGGGGATATTGGGGTCATTTGGGATGTTGGGGACACTGGGGATGTTTGGGGCAGTGGGGACATTTGGGGACAGTGGGGGACACTGGGGACACTGGGGACATTGGGCACATTGGGGGACAGTGGGGTCGTTGGGGACATTGAGGACATTGGGGACATTGGGGATGTTTGGGACATGGAGGACATTGGGCACAGGGGGGGACACTGGGCATATTGGGGACATTAGGGACATTGGGGACATTGGGGACATTGGGGATATTGGGGACATTGGGGACATTTGGGACAGTGGGGATATTGGGGGACAGTGGGGTCATTGGGGACACTGGGGATGTTTGGGATGTTGGGGATATTGGGGACATTGGGGATATTGGGGACACTTGGGGACGTTGGGGATATTGGGGACATTGGGGACAGTGGGGATGTTTGGAGCAGTGGGGACATTGCGGATATTGGGGACATTGTGGGGACATTGGGGATATTGGGGACAGTGGGGACAGTGGGGATGTTTGGAGCAGTGGGGACATTGCGGATATTGGGGACATTGTGGGGACATTGGGGATATTGGGGACACTGGGGTCGATGGGGACATTGGGGATATTGGGGACATTGGGGACGTGGAGGACATTGGGGACACTGGGGACATTGGGGATATTGGGGTCATTTGGGATGTTTGGGGGACAGTGGGGTTGATGGGGACATTGGGGACATTGGGGGACAGTGGGCACGTTGGGGACATTGGGGACATCGGGGATGCTTGGGGCAGTGGGGACATTGGGGACATTGGGGATGTTGGGGACATTGGGGACATTTGGGGATGTTTGGGGTCATTTGGGGATGTTTGGGGCAGTGGGGACATTGAGGTGACAGTGGGGATGTTGGGGACATTGGGGATATTGGGGATGTTTGGAGCAGTGGGGACATTGCGGATATTGGGGACATTGTGGGGACATTGGGGATATTGGGGACAGTGGGGATGTTGGGGACATTGGGGATATTGGGGACATTTGGGATGTTTGGGGGACAGTGGGGTTGATGGGGACATTGAGGGACAGTGGGGACGTTGGGGACATTGGGGACATCGGGGATGCTTGGGGCAGTGGGGACATTGGGGACATCGGGGACAGTGGGGATATTGGGGACAGTGGGGACATTTGGGGATGTTTGGGATGTTGGGGACGTTGGGGACATTGGGGATATTGGGGATGTTTGGGGACATTGGGGGCAGTGGGGACATTGGGGACATTGGGGATATTGGGGACATTGTGGGGACATTGGGGATATTGGGGACATTGGGGATATTGGGGACATTGGGGACGTTGGGGACATTGGGGATATTGGGGATGTTTGGGGCAGTGGGGACATTGAGGACACTGGGGACATTGAGGACATTGTGGGGATATTGGGGATTTTGGGGACATTGGGGATATTGAGGACATGGAGGACATTGGGGACATTGGGGACACTGGGGACATCGGGGATATTGGGGTCATTTGGGATGTTGGGGACACTGGGGATGTTTGGGGCAGTGGGGACATTTGGGGACATTGGGGACGTTTGGGGATATTGGGGATATTGGGGACATTGGGCACAGCGGGGACATTGGGGGACAGTGGGGACATTGGGGATATTGGGGATGTTTGGGGCAGTGGGGACACTGGGGACATTGGGGACATTGGGGGACAGTGGGGTCGTTGGGGACATTGGGGATATTGGGTACACGGCCGGGATGGGGACATTTGGGGGACACCCACACCGAGGTAGAGCCGAGCCTGGTGTGGGTTGGTGTCGCTGTGGCACTGTCACCTCCCTGTCCCCATCCCCATGTCCCCTTGTCCCCATGTCCCCATGTCCCTATCATGTCCCTGTCCCTGTCCCCCATGTCCCCACCCATGTCCCCATGTCCCAATGACCCTGTCCCCATGTCCCCTGTCCCTGTAACCCCCTATCCCTGTGTCCCCATGTCCCCATGTCCCCACCCTGCCCCGTGTCCCATGTCCCCCTGTCCCCCTGTGTCCATGTTCCCGTGTCCTTTTATCCTCATGTCCCAATGACCCTGTCCCCATGTCCCCGTGTCCCCACATGTCCCAATGACCCTGTCCCCATGTCCCCATGTCCCCACATGTCCCCTGTCCCCTCTCACCTTCCCGCGGCGCTCGGGGGTCCCACACCGCCCACAGCTGGGCACCAACTGTCCCCATGTCCCTGTGTCCCAATGACCCTGTCCCCATGTCCCCTGTCCTGTAACCCCCTGTCCCTGTGTCCCCATGTCCCCAGTCCCCATCCATGTCCCCAGGTCCCCACATGTCCCCTCTCCCCAGTCCCCATGTCCCCATCCCATCCCCCTGTCCCCATGTCCCCACCCTGCCCCGTGTCCCCTGTCCCCCTGTCCCCCTGTCTCCATGTCCCCATGTCCCCCATGTCCCCATCCTTGTCCCCATGTCCCAATGATCCCATCCATGTCCCCATGTCTCCCTGTCCCCATCCATGTCCCCATCCCATCCCCCTGTCCCCATGTCCCCACCCTGCCCCGTGTCCCATGTCCCCCTGTCCCCCTGTCTCCATGTTCCCGTGTCCCTTTATCCTCATGTCCCCCATGTCCCAATGACCCTGTCCCCATGTCCCCATCCATGTCCCCATGTCCCAATGACCCTGTCCCCATGTCCCCATCCCGTGTCCCACGTCCCCATGTCCCCCTGTCCCTCTGTCCCTCTGTCTCCATGTCCCCTGTCCCTGTAACCCCCTGTCCCCATATCCCCATGTCCCCATGTCCCCCATGTCCCCATCCATGTCCCCATGTCCCCATCCATGTCCCTGTGTCCCCTGTCCCCTCTCACCTTCCCGCGGTGCTCGGGGGTCCCACACCGCCCAGAGCTGGGCACCAACTGTCCCCATGTCCCCGTGTCCCCATCCATGTCCCCACGTCCCCATGTCCCCACATGTCCCCATGTCCCAATGACCCTGTCCCCATGTCCCCTGTCCCTGTAACCCCCTGTCCCTGTGTCCCCACATGTCCCCATGTCCCCACCCTGCCCCGTGTCCCATGTCCCCCTGTCCCCCTGTGTCCATGTTCCCGTGTCCCTTTATCCTCATGTCCCCCATGTCCCCACTCTTGTCCCCATGTCCCCACATGTCCCCTGTCCCCTCTCACCTTCCCGTGGCGCCCGGGGGTCCCACACCGCCCAGAGCTGGGCGCAGAAGAAGGGGCTCCAGCAGAGCACGAACACCCCCAGCACCACCACGGCCATGCGGTGACTCTTGGCCCGGGCCCTTCCGAGCCCCCCGGGACCCCCGGGGGACCCTCGGAGCGCTCTGGCCACGGCCACCAGCAGCGCCCCGAGCAGCAGCGCCGGTGCCACCAGCACGGCCAGCGCCACCCAGGTGACATAGGCGCGGGCGCCCCAGGGCTGCGCGAACGCCGCCCAGCAGTCGCTCTCGCCCGGCGCCACCTCTCGCTGCCCGAAGATGCCGAGCTGGGGCAGCCCGAAGAGCAGAGACAGCGCCCAGGCCGTGGCCAGAGCGTCCCAGCGCCGGCGGAACCGGGACAGGACCGAGCGGAACCGGGACAGGAGCGAGGGGAAACGGGAGAGAAGCGAGCGAGCCCCGGCCAGTTCCGAACGAGGCCCGGCCGGTCCCGAACGTGCCCCGGCCGCTGCCGAAGGAGCCCCGGCCAGTCCCGAACGAGCCCCGGCCGGTCCCGAAGGAGCCCCGGCCGCTTCCGAAGGAGCCCCGGCCGGTGCCGAATGAGCCCCGGCCGGTCCCGAAGGAGCCCCGGCCGCTGCCGAGCGAGCCCCGGCGAGTTCCGAACGAGCCCCGGCCGGACCCGAATGAGCCCCGGCCGGTGCCGAACGAGCCCCGACCAGTCCCGAACAAGCCCCGGCTTGTGCCGAACAAGCCCCGGTCGGTCCCGAAGGAGCCCCGGCCGGTGCCGAATGAGCCCCGACTAGTCCCGAACGTGCCCCGGCCAGTCCCGAATGAGCTCCGGCCGCTTCCGAACAAGTCCCGACCAGTCCCGAATGAGCCCCGGCCGCTTCCGAACGAGCCCCGACCAGTCCCGAAGGAGCCCGGGATAGAACCGAGGGGAAATGGGACCCAGCTGTGGTGGCCCCGGAGTCCTCCATGGTGGCCCTGGACTCTGCCGTGGTGGCCTCGGACCCAGCTGTGGTGGCCCCGGACCCAGAGTCCCCCATGGTGGCCCCAGAGTCCCCCATGGTGGCCCAGGACCTTTCCATGGTGGCCCGTGACCCCCCCAGGGTGGCCTGTGACAGAGACCTGGTGGGCATCTGGGGTGACAAGGGGGGTGATGGGGACATCGGGGTGACACGGAGGGACATTGGGGTGGCACAGGGGCTTGGGGACATTGGGGTGACATGGAGGGACATTGGGGTGGCATTGGCACTTGGGGACATCGGGGTGACACAATGGGACATTGGGGTGACATGAAGGGACATTGGGGTGGCACGGAGGGACACTGGGCTGCCATTGGGGCTTGGGGACATTGGGGTGACACTGGGGCTTGGAGGAGACACACGGTGGGACATTGGGGTGGCATTGGGGCTTGGGGACATTGGGGTGATACAGAGGGACATTGGGGTGACACTGGGGCTTGGAGATGCACGGAGGGACATTGGGGTGGCATTTGGGCTTGGTGACAATGGGGTGACACAGTGGGACATCAGGGTGGCATGGAGGGACACTGGGGTGCCATTGGGGCTTGGTGACACTGGGGACACATGGAGGGACATTGGGGTGGCATGGAGGGACACTGGGCTGCCATTGGGGCTTGGGGACATTGGGGTGACATGGAGGGACACTGGAGTGCCACTGAGACTTGGTGACACTGAGGTGACATGGAGGGTTGGGGACACTGGGGTGGCACAGGGGCCTGGGGGGCACAGAGGGGACGTGGCAGTGACGCTGTCCCCACTGTCCCCATTGTCCCCATTGTCCCCACTGTCCCCAGCGCTGTCCCCGTGTCCCCAGCCCCCGGCCGGTTCCCAGGTGCCATCCCAGGTGTCCCTGCGTCCCCGTGTCCCCGTGTCCCCGCTGCTGTCCCCGTGTCCCCACCCCCAGCACCCCGTGGTGTCCCCGTGTCCCCACCGCCAGCACCCCGAGTGTCCCCCTGTGCCACTCCCGCTGTCCCCAGTGTCCCCACGGCCCCGCGTGTCCCCATCTCTGGTGGCCCTGCTGTCCCCGAGTCCCCTCCGGTGCCACCCCCAGCTCCTGCCACTCCCGGTGTCCCCGTGTCCCCCTGTTTGTCCCCGTGTCCCTCCTCGGGTGTCCCCAGTGTCCCCGTGTCCCCCTGTTTGTCCCCGTGTCCCTCTCCGGGTGTCCCCGTGTCCCCACATTTGTCCCCGTGTCCCTCCTCGGGTGTCCCCAGTGTCCCCGTGTCCCTGCACCCCATTCCCGACCCCCCCCGTGTCCCCACTTTGTCCCCATGTCCTGGTGTCCCCAGTGTCCCCAGCAGTGTCCCCAGTGTCCCCATGTCCCCCAGTTTGTCCCCATGTCCTGCTGTCCCCAGTGTCCCCAGCAGTGTCCCCATGTCCCCCAGTTTGTCCCCATGTCCTCGTGTCCCCAGTGTCCCCAGTGTCCCCAGCAGTGTCCCCATGTCCCCCAGTTTGTCCCCGTGTCCTGCTGTCCCTGTGTCCCCTGCCCCATTTCCAGCACCCGAACTGTCCCCATGTCCTGCTGTCCCCAGTGTCCCCACTCTGTCCCTGTGTCCTGCTGTCCCCAGTGTCCCCATGTCCCCCTATTTGTCCCCGTGTCCTGGTGTCCCCAGAAATGTCCCCAACACCCTCAATGTCCCCAGTGCCCCCAGTTTGTCCCTGTATCCTGGTGTCCCCAGTGTCCCCGTGTCCCCCTGCTTGTCCCCATGTCCTGGTGTCCCCAATGTCCCCGTGTCCCCCAGTTTGTCCCCGTATCCCAGTGTCCCTATCAATGTCCCCAGTGTCCCCGTGTCCCCCACTTTGTCTAGGTATCCCAGTGTCCCCAGTGTCCCCAATGTCCCTATATCCTCCACCTTGTCCCCGTACCCCGGTGTCCCCAGCAGTGTCCCCATGTCCCCCTGCTTGTCCCCGTATCCCGGTGTCCCCAATGTCCCCGTGTCCCCTGATCCACCCCCAGCACCCGGACTGTCCCTGTATCCCGGTGTCCCCAGCAGTGTCTCCATCAATGTCCCCAGCAGTGTCCCCACGTCCCCTCACCCACCTCCACCACTGTGTCCCGGTGTCTCCAGTGTCCCCATGTCCCCCTGCTTGTCCCCGTGTCCTGGTGTCCTCAATGTCCCCGTGTCCCCCAGTTTGTCCCCGTACCCCGGTGTCCCCAGCGCTGTCCCCCACGCCCCCTGACCCACCTCCACCACCTCATCCCGCTACCCCCAGTGTCCCCAGCAGTGTCCCCATGTCCCCCAATGTCCCCACGCCCCCTCACCCACCTCCAGCACCGTGTCCCGGTGTCCCCATCAGTGTCCCCATGTCCCCCAATGTCCCCAGCAGTGTCCCCGCGTCCCCTCACCCACCTCCAGCACGGTATCCCAGTGTCCCCATCAGTGTCCCCATGTCCCCCAATGTCCCCAGCAGTGTCCCCACGCCCCCTCACCCACCTCCACCACCGCATCCCGGTGTCCCCATCAATGTCCCCACGCCTCCCATTGTCCCCACGTCCCCTCACCCACCTCCACCACCTCATCCCGGTGTCCCCAGCAGTGTCCCCAGCAGTGTCCCCAGCAGTGTCCCCATGTCCCCCAATGTCCCCACGTCCCCTCACCCACCTCCACCACCGCATCCCGGTGTCCCCATCAGTGTCCCCATGTCCCCCAATGTCCCCACGCCCCCTCACCCACCTCCACCACCTCATCCCCTTCCCCCCTCCCCCCCGCATTGTCCCCCTGTCCCCAGCTGTCCCCAGGGGCCTGCAGATGGCTCTGTGCCTGTCCCACGCCATGGCCACGGCCACGTAGGCCGAGGCGAACATCGCCACTCCCTGCAGGTACTTGGTGAGGCGGCAGAGCGGGTCCGGGCCCCGGAACCGATCCGTGAGGTCCCAGAGCAGCTGCGGCAGCACCAACCCCGCGGCCGCCGCCAGGTCCGCCGCGCTCAGGTGCCGCAGGTAGCGCCGGAGCGGCCGCGCCGGGCGGGACGGGAAAGGTGGGCAGGGGGCTCCGGGGGAGCGGCGAGGGGGGCGCAGGGCCAGCAGGACCAGGAGGTTGCTGGCAACGGCCAGGAGGAAGAGGAGGGAGAGCAGCGAGACCTCGGCCACGGCCAGGGCGGCGTCGCGGGGGGGAGCGGGGGTGAGAGGAGGGGGCGTCTGGGAGGCAGAAAATAGGGGTTAGAAGGCGGGGAAATGGGTCTGGGGGTGTTAGAATGGGGGTAAATGGGGAGGAAATGGGGTCAAAAGGGGAGGAAATGGGTCTGGGGGTGTTGTAATGGGGGTAAATGGGGAGGAAATGGGTCTGGGGGTGTCAAAATGGGGGGAAATTGGGAGAAGATGGGGGGAAATTGGGTCTGGGGGTGTCATAATGGGAGGGAATGGGGAGGAAATGGGTCTGGGGGTGTCATAATGGGGGTAAATGGGAGTAAATGGGGGGAAATTGGGTCTGGGGGTGTCATCATGGGAGTCTAGGGGGTGTTATAATGGGGGTGAATGGGGAGGAAATTGGGTCTGGGGGTGTTAGAATGGGGGGAAATGGGGAGTAAATGGGGGGGAAATGGGTCTGGGGGTGTCATAATGGGGGTCACTGGGGAGGAAATGGGGAGGAAATGGGTCTGGGGGTGTTATAATGGGGGTAAATGGGGAGAGAATGGGGAGGAAATGGGTCTGGGGGTGTCATAATGGGGATAAATGGGGAAAAAAAGGAGAGGAAATGGGTCTGGGGGAGTCATCATGGGAGTCTAGAGTGTGTTCTAATGGGGGTGAATGGGGAGGAAATGGGTCTGGGGGTGTTATAATGGGGGTAAATGGGGAGGAAATGGGGAGGAAATAGGTCTGGGGGTGTCATAATGGGGATCTAGAGGGGTAAATGGGTCTGGGGGTGTCACAATGGGGGTAAATGGGAAAAAAAAGGAGAGGAAATTGGTCTGGGGGTGTCATCATGGGGGTCAATGGGAGGTAAATGGGTCTGGGGGTGTCATCATGGGGGTCAATGGGAGGTAAATGGGTCTGGGGGTGTCATCATGGGGGTCAATGGGAGGTAAATGGGTCTGGGGGTGTCACCATGGGGGTCAATGGGAGGTAAATGGGTCTGGGGGCGCCATAACGCGGCCCTGGGGAGCTCAGCGGGACGGGAAATGTGGGCAGGGGGCTCCGGGGGGAGCGGCGAGGGGGGCGCAGGGCAGCAGGAGCAGGGGGTAAATGGGTCTGGGGGTGTCACCATGGGGGTCAATGGCGGTAAATGGGTCTGGGGGTGTCACCATGGGGGTCAATGGCGGTAAATGGGTCTGGGGGGTGTCACCATGGGGGTCAATGGCGGTAAATGGGTCTGGGGGTGTTGCAATGGGGGTCAATGGCGGTAAATGGGTCTGGGGGTGTCACCATGGGGTTCAATGGCGGTAAATGGGTCTGGGGGTGTCACCATGGGGTTCAATGGCGGTAAATGGGTCTGGGGGTGTCACCATGGGGTTCAATGGCGGTAAATGGGTCTGGGGGTGTCACCATGGGGGTCAATGGCGGTAAATGGGTCTGGGGGTGTCACCATGGGGGTCAATGGGAGGTAAATGGGTCTGGGGGTGTTCCAATGGGGGTCAATGGCGGTAAATGGGTCTGGGGGTGTTGCAGTGGGGGTCAATGGCGGTAAATGGGTCTGGGGGTGTTGCAGTGGGGGTCAATGGCGGTAAATGGGTCTGGGGGTGTCACCACGGGGGTCAATGGCGGTAAATGGGTCTGGGGGTGTCACCATGGGGGTCAATGGCGGTAAATGGGTCTGGGGGTGTCACCATGGGGGTCAATGGCGGTAAATGGGTCTGGGGGTGTCACCATGGGGGTCAATGGCGGTAAATGGGTCTGGGGGTGTTGCAATGGGGGTCAATGGCGGTAAATGGGTCTGGGGGCGCTGCCACGGGCAGGAGGAAGAGGAGGGAGAGCAGAGAAACCTCGGCCACGGCCAGAGCGGCGTCGCGGGGGGGAGCGGGGGGTGAGAGGAGGGGGGCGTCTGGAGGGGAGAAAATAAGGGGAAATGGGTCTGGGGGCGAAGAAATTGGGTCTGGGGGTGTTATAATGGGGGGAGATGGGAAGGAAATGGGTCTGGGGGGTGTCATAATGAGGGTAAATGGGAGTAAATGGGGGGGAAATTGGGTCTGGGGGTGTCATAATGGGAGTCTAGGGGGTGTCATAATGGGGATAAACGGGGAGGAAATGGGGAGGAAATGGGTCTGGGGGTGTTAGAATGGGGGGAAATGGGAAGAGAATGGGAAGGAAATGGGTCTGGGGGGTGTCATCATGGGGATAAATGGGAGGTAAATGGGTCTGGGGGTGTCACCATGGGGGGTCAATGGGAGGTAAATGGGTCTGGGGGCGCCGTAACGCGGCCCTGGGGAGCTCAGCGGGACGGGAAATGTGGGCAGGGGGCTCCGGGGGTTGCCGGGCGGGGGTCGCAGGGCAGCAGGAGCAGGGGGCAAATGGGTCTGGGGGTGTTCCAGTGGGGTTCAATGGGAGGTAAATGGGTCTGGGGGTGTTGCAATGGGGGTCAATGGCGGTAAATGGGTCTGGGGGCGCGGGCGGGGGGCGCTGCCACGGGCAGGAGGAAGAGGAGGGAGAGCAGCGAGAGCTCGGAACGGCCAGAGCGGGAAACGGGGGGAGCGGGGGGGAGAGGAGGGGGGCGTCTAGAAGGGAAAATGGGGTTAGAAGGGAGGGGAAATGGGTCTGGGGGTGTTAGAATGGGGGTAAATGGGGAGGAAATGGGGTCAGAAGGGGGGGGGAAATGGGTCTGGGGGGTGTCATAATGGGGGTAGATGGGGAAGAAATGGGGAGGAAATGGGTCTGGGGGTGTTGTAATGGGGAGAAATGGGGAGGAAATGGGTCTGGGGGTGTCATAATGGGGGGAGATGGGAAGGAAATGGGTCTGGGGGTGTTAGAATGGGGGTAAATGGGGAGAAATGGGTCTGGGGGTGTTGTAATGGGGGTGAATGGGGAGTAAATGGGGAGAGAATGGGTCTGGGGGTGTCATCATGGGAGTCTAGAGTGTGTTATAATGGGGGTGAATGGGAGGTAAATGGGTCTGGGGGTGCCATAACGCGGCCCTGGGGAGCTCGGCGGGACGGGAAAGGTGGGCAGGGGGCTCCGGGGGAGCGGCGAGGGGGGCGCAGGGCCAGCAGGAGCAGGAGGTTGCTGGCAACGGCCAGGAGGAAGAGGAGGGAGAGCAGCGAGACCTCGGAACGGCCAGAGCGGGGAACGGGGGGAGCGGGGGGTGAGAGGAGGGGGCGTCTGGAGGGGAGAAAATAAGGGGGGAATGGGTCTGGGGGTGTTGTAATGGGGGTAAATGGGGAGGAAATGGGGAGGAAATGGGTCTGGGGGTGTCAGAATGGGGGTAAATGGGGTCAGAAAGGGGGGGGGGAAATGGGGGAGAAATGGGTCTGGGGGTGTCATAATGGGAGGGAATGGGGAGAAAATGGGTCTGGGGGTGTTGTAATGGGGGTGAATGGGGAGTAAATGGGGCGAAATTGGGTCTGGGGGTGTCATCATGGGAGTCTAGAGTGTGTTATAATGGGGGTGAATGGGAGGTAAATGGGTCTGGGGGTGTCATCATGGGGGGTAAATGGGGAGGAAATTGGGTCTGGGGGTGTCACAATGGGGGTAAATGGGGAAAAAAAGGAGAGGAAATGGGTCTGGGGGTGTCATCATGGGGTTCAATGGGAGGTAAATGGGTCCGGGGGTGTCATCACGGGGATAAATGGGAGGTAAATGGGTCTGGGGGTGTCACCATGGAGGTCAATGGGAGGTAAATGGGTCTGGGGGTGCCGTAACGCGACCCTGGGGAGCTCGGCGGGACGGGAAATGTGGGCAGGGGGCTCCGGGGGAGCGGCGAGGGGGGGCGCAGGGCCAGCAGGACCAGGAGGTCGCTGGGCACGGCCAGGAGGAAGAGGAGGGAGAGCAGCGAGACCTCGGCCACGGCCAGAGCGGGGAACGGGGGGGAGCGGGGGGGAGAGGAGGGGGCGTCTGGGGGGAAAAATAAGGGGGAAATGGGTCTGGGGGTGTTGTAATGGGGGTAAATGGGGAGGAAATTGGGTCTGGGGGTGTCATAATGGGGGTAGATGGGGAAGAAATGGGGAGGAAATGGGTCTGGGGGGTGTCATAATGGGGAGAAATGGGGAGAAAATGGGGTCAGAAGGGGAGGAAATGGGTCTGGGGGTGTCAAAATGGGAGTAAATGTGGAGAGAATGGGGAGTAAATGGGTCTGGGGGTGTTAGAATGGGGGAGAAATGGGGAGAGAATGGGTCTGGGGGTGTTGTAATGGGGGTAAATGGGGAGGAAATGGAGGGAAAATGGGTCTGGGGGTGTCATCATGGGGGTAAATGGGGAGGAAATGGGTCTGGGGGGTGTCATAATGGGAGTCTAGGGGGTCTCATAATGGGGATAAATGGGGAGGAAATGGGTCTGGGGGTGTCATCATAGGAGTCTAGAGTGTGTTATAATGGGGGTGAATGGGAGGTAAATGGGTCTGGGGGTGTCACCATGGCGGGTCAATGGGAGGTAAATGGGGTCTGGGGGGTGCCATAACGCGGCCCTGGGGAGCTCAGCGGGCCGGGAAAGGTGGGCAGGGGGCTCCGGGGGAGCGGCGAGGGGGGCGCAGGGCCAGCAGGACCAGGAGGTTGCTGGCAACGGCCAGGAGGAAGAGGAGGGAGAGCAGCGAGAGCTCGGCCACGGCCAGGGCGGGGAACGGGGGGGAGCGGGGGTGAGAGGAGGGGGCGTCTGGAGGGGAGAGATGGGGTTAGAAGGGAGGGAAATGGGTCTGGGGGTGTTATAATGGGGGTAAATGGGGAGGAAATGGGTCTGGGGGTGTTGTAATGGGGGTAAATGGGGAAAAAAAGGGGAGGAAATGGGTCTGGGGGTGTTATAATGGGAGTAAATGGGGAGGGAAATGGGTCTGGGGGGTGTTAGAATGGGGGTAAATGGGGAGGAAATTGGGAGGGAAATGGGTCTGGGGGTGTTAGAATGGGGGGAAATGGGGAGAGAATGGGGGGGAAATTGGGTCTGGGGGTGTCATAATGGGAGTCTAGGGTGTGTTATAATGGGGATAAATGGGAGGTAAATGGGTCTGGGGGTGTCATCATGGGGTCAATGGGAGGTAAATGGGTCTGGGGGTGTCACCATGGGGGTCAATGGGAGGTAAATGGGTCTGGGGGTGTCATCATGGGGATAAATAGGGGGTAAATGGGTCTGGGGGTGTCATAATGGGGATAAATGGGGAAAAAAAGGAGAGGAAATGGGTCTGGGGGAGTCATCATGGGAGTCTAGTGTGTGGTTATAATGGGGGTAAATGGGGAGGAAATTGGGTCTGGGGGTGTTATAATGGGGGTGAATGGGGAGGAAATGGGTCTGGGGGTGTTAGAATGGGGGAAATGGGGAGAAAATGGGGAGGAAATGGGTCTGGGGGTGTTAGAATGGGGGTAAATGGGAAGGAAATGGGGGGAGAAATGGGTCTGGGGGTGTTGTAATGGGGGTAAATGGGGAGAAATTGGGTCTGGGGGTGTCATCATGGGGGTAAATGGGGAGAGAATGGGGAGGAAATGGGTCTGGGGGTGTTATAATGGCGGTAAATGGGGAAAAAAGGGGAGGAAATGGGTCTGGGGGGTGTCATAATGGGGGTAAATGGGAGAAAAATTGGATCTGGGGTAGAAGAAATTGAGTCTGGGGGTGTCATCATGGGGGTCAATGGGAGGTAAATGGGTCTGGGGGTGTTGTAATGGGGGTGAATGGGGAGAGAATGGGGAGTAAATGGGTCTGGGGGGTGTCATAATGGGGAGAGAATGGGGGGGGAAATGGGTCTGGGGGTGTTATAATGGGGGTGAATGGGGAAAAAAGGGGAGGAAATGGGTCTGGGGGTTTCATAATGGGGGAAAATGGGGAGAGAATGGGGGGGAAATGGGTCTGGGGGTGTCATAATGGGGGGAAATGAGGAGGAAATGGGTCTGGGGGTGTCATAACGGGAGGAAATGGGGTGGAAATGGGTCTGGGGGTGTTAGAATGGGGGTGAATGGGGAGTAAATGGGGGAATAAATGGGTCTGGGGGTGTCATAATGGGGGGAAATGAGGAGGAAATGGGTCTGGGGGTGTCATAATGGGGATAAATGGGGGGGGAAATGGGTCTGGGGGTGTCATAATGGGGGGAAATGGGGAAAAAAAGGGGAGGAAATGGGTCTGGGGGGTGTCATCATGGGGGTCTAGGGGGTGTCATAATGGGGATAAATGGGGGAGAAATGGGGAGGAAATGGGTCTGGGGGTGTTAGAATGGGAGGAAATGGGAGGGAAATGGGTCTGGGGGTGTCATAATGGGGGGAGATGGGAAGGAAATGGGTCTGGGGGTGTTATAATGGGGGTGAATGGGAGGAAATGGGTCTGGGGGTGTCATCATGGGGATAAATGGGAGGTAAATGGGTCTGGGGGTGTCACCATGGGGGGTCAATGGGAGGTAAATGGGTCTGGGGGCGCCGTAACGCGGCCCTGGGGAGCTCGGCGGGCCGGGAAATGTGGGCAGGGGGCTCCGGGGGTGGCCGGGCGGGGGTCGCAGGGCCAGCAGGAGCAGGGGGTAAATGGGTCTGGGGGTGTCACCATGGGGGTCAATGGCGGTAAATGGGTCTGGGGGTGTTCCAGTGGGGGTCAATGGGAGGTAAATGGGTCTGGGGGTGTTCCAATGGGGGTCAATGGCAGTAAATGGGTCTGGGGGTGTTGCAATGGGGGTCAATGGCGGTAAATGGGTCTGGGGGTGTCACCAGGGGGGGTCAATGGCGGTAAATGGGTCTGGGGGTGTTGCAATGGGGGTCAATGGCGGTAAATGGGTCTGGGGGTGTCATCATGGGGGTCAATGGCGGTAAATGGGTCTGGGGGTGTTCCAATGGGGGTCAATGGGAGGTAAATGGGTCTGGGGGTGTTCCAATGGGGGTCAATGGCGGTGGCGGTAAATGGGTCTGGGGGGTGTTGCAATGGGGGGTCAATGGCGGTAAATGGGTCTGGGGGTGTCATCATGGGGGTCAATGGGAGGTAAATGGGTCTGGGGGGTGTTCCAATGGGGGTCAATGGCGGTAAATGGGTCTGGGGGGTGTTGCAATGGGGGTCAATGGCGGTAAATGGGTCTGGGGGCGCGGGCGGGGGGCGCTGCCACGGCCAGGAGGAAGAGGAGGGAGAGCAGCGACAGCTCGGAACGGCCAGAGCGGGGAACGGGGGGAGCGGGGGGGAGAGGAGGGGGCGTCCTGGGGGGAGAAAATAGGGGGAAATGGGTCTGGGGGCGAAGAAATTGGGTCTGGGGGGTGTTATAATGGGGAGAAATGGGGAGGAAATGGGTCTGGGGGTGTTAGAATGGGGGGAAATGGGGAGAAAATTGGGTCTGGGGGTGTTATAATGGGGGTAAATGGGGGAGGAAATGGGTCTGGGGGTGTTGTAATGGGGGTGAATGGGGAGTAAATGGGGGGAAATTGGGTCTGGGGGTGTTATAATGGGGGTGAATGGGGAGAAATGGGGGAATAAATGGGTCTGGGGGTGTCATAATGGGGGTAAATGGGGTCAGAAAGGGGGGTCAATGGCGGTAAATGGGTCTGGGGGTGTCAGAATGGGGTTCAATGGGAGGTAAATGGGTCTGGGGGTGTCATAATGGGGGGAGATGGAAAGGAAATGGGGTCTGGGGGGTGTCATAATGGGAGGAAATGGGGAGGAAATGGGTCTGGGGGTGTCCAGGGGGGTCTACAGGTATCTGGAGGGGGGTAAATTGGGTCTGGGGGTTTCTCACGGGGGGTAAATTGGGTCTGGGGGCGTCCGGGGGGGCATAAATTCGGGTCTGGGGGTTTCACAGGGGGGTAAATTCGGGTCTGGCTGGGTCAATTGGGTCTGGGGGTGTCTCAGGGGTCTCAATTGGGTCTGGGGGTGTCTGGGTGGGTCAGTTGGGTCTGGGGGTGTCTCAGGGGTCTCAATTGGGTCTGGGGGTGTCTCAGGGGTCTCAATTGGGTCTGGGGGATTCCCCGCTCCCCCCCCGGTACCTCCATGGCCGCTCCGGGCTCTCCCCTCGGGGATTTGGGTCTGGGGGGCGTCTGGGGGGGGGTCTGGAGGTATCTGGGTGTCTAAATTGGGTCTGGGGGGTGTCTGGGGGGGTAAATTCGGGTCTGGGGGGGGGTAAATTGGGTCTGGGGGGTATCACAGGGGCGTAAATTGGGTCTGGGGGTATCTGGGTTGGGTAAATTGAGTCTGGGGGTTTCTCACGGGGTAAATTGGGTCTGGGGGCGTCCGGGGAAGGTAAATTCGGGTCTGGGGTGGATAAATTTGGTCTGGGGGTTTCACAGGGGGTAAATTGGGTCTGGGGGCGTCAGGGGGTGGGTAAAGGGGGTCTGGGGTTGTAAATTGGGTCTGGGGGTGTGTCACAGGGAAAGTCTGGGGGGGGTCACAGTGCATGAATTGGGTCTGGGGGGTGTCCAGGGGGGTCTGGGTGTATCTGGGGGGGGTAAATTGGGTCTGGGGGTTTCACAGGGGGTAAATTGGGTCTGGGGGTGTCTCGGGGGGGGTAAATTTGGTCTGGGGTGGATAAATTGGGTCTGGGGGTGTCCAGGGGGGGTCTGGGGGTATCTGGGGAGGATAAATTGGGTCTGGGGGTTGTCCCGGGGGAGTCTGGGGGTGTCTGGGTGGGTCAATTGGGTCTGGGGGTGTCTCAGGGGTCTCAATTGGGTCTGGGGGTTTCTCAGGGGTCTCAATTGGGTCTGGGGGTGTCTCAGGGGTCTCAATTGGGTCTGGGGGTGTCTCAGGGGTCTCAATTGGGTCTGGGGGATTCCCCGCTCCCCCCCCCGGTACCTCCATGGCCTCTCCGGGCTCTCCCCTCGGGGATTTGGGTCTGGGGGCGTCCGGGGGGGGGTAAATTCGGGTCTGGGGGGGGTAAATTGGGGTCTGGGGGATTCACAGGGGGGTAAATTGGGTCTGGGGGGCGTCTGGGGGGGGGATAAATTCGGGGTCTGGGTGGATAAATTGGGGTCTGGGGGTTTCACAGAGGGGACAAATTGAGTCTGGGGGTGTCCAGGGGGGGTCTGGAGGTATCTGGGCGTGTAAATTGGGTCTGGGGGTGTCCCGGGGCGGGTAAATTGGGTCTGGGGGGCGTCCGGGGAGGGTAAATTCGGATCTGGGGGGGGTAAATTGGGTCTGGGGGTTTCTGAAGGGGTAAATTGGGTCTGGGGGGCGTCTGGGGGTGGGTAAAGGGGGTCTGGGAGTGTAAATTGAGTCTGGGGGTTTCACAGAGGGTCTAAATTGGGTCTGGGGGCGTCTGGGGGTGGGTAAAGAGGGTCTGGGGTTGTCAATTGGGTCTGGGGGTGTCTGGGGGGGGTCTGGGGGTATCTGGGGGGTCTAAATTGGGTCTGGGGGTGTCTCAGGGGTCTAAATTGGGTCTGGGGGTGTCTGGGTGGGGTCAGTTTGGTCTGGGGGTGTCCCTGGGTGGGTAAATTGGGTCTGGGGGTGTCCGGGGGGGGGTAAATTGGGTCTGGGGGCGTCTGGGGGGTGGGTAAATTGGGTCTGGGGGGGTCTCAATTGGGTCTGGGGGTGTCTGGGTGGGTGAATTTGGTCTGGGGGTGTCTGGGTGGGGGTAAATTCGGGTCTGGGAGGGGTAAATTGGGTCTGGGGGTTTCACAGGGGGTCTAAGTTGGGTCTGGGGGCGTCCGGGGGGGATAAATTCGGGTCTGGGGGGGGGTAAATTGGGTCTGGGGGTGTCTCAGGGGTGTCAATTGGGTCTGGGGGTGTCAGGGGGGGTAAATTGGGTCTGGGGGGTGTCTCGGGGGTCTCAATTGGGTCTGGGGGTTTCTCGGGGGTCTCAATTGGGTCTGGGGGATTCCCCGCTCCCCCCCCCCGGTACCTCCATGGCCGCTCCGGGCTCTCCCCTCGGGGATTTGGGTCTGGGGGCGTCTGGGGGGGGTAAATTCGGGGTCTGGGGGGGGTAAATTGGGTCTGGGGGTGTCCCGGGGGGGAAAATTGGGTCTGGGGGCGTCTGGGGTTGGGTAAATTGGGGTCTGGGGGGTGTCTGGGTGGGTAAATTGGGTCTGGGGGCGTCCGGGGTGGGTCTGGGGGTATCTGGGGGGGGTAAATTGAGTCTGGGGGTGTCTCGGGGGGTAAATTGGGTCTGGGGGCGTCTGGGGGGGGGTAAATTCGGGTCTGGGGGGGTAAATTGGGTCTGGGGGTTTTCACAGGGGGGACAAATTGAGTCTGGGGGTGTCCAGGGGGTGTCTGGGGGTGTCTGGGGGGGGTAAATTGGGTCTGGGGGGCGTCCCGGTTGGGTAAATTGGGTCTGGGGATGTCTGGGTGGGGTAAATTGAGTCTGGGGGTTTCACAGGGGGTCTAAATTGGGTCTGGGGGCGTCCGGGGTGGGTCTGGGGGTGGTCTGGGTGGGTAAATTGAGTCTGGGGGTGTCCGGGGGGGGTAAATTGGGTCTGGGGGTGTCCAGGGGGGATAAATTCGGGTCTGGGTGGGTAAATTGGGTCTGGGGGTGTCTCGGGGGGAATAAATTGGGTCTGGGGGTATCTGGGGGGGAGTAAATTGGGTCTGGGGGTTTCACAGGGGCGTAAATTGGGTCTGGGGGTGTCTGGGGGGGGTAAAGGCGGTCTGGGGGTCTAAATTGGGTCTGGGGGTTTCCCGGGTGGGTCAATTGGGTCTGGGGGTTTCTCAGGGGTCTCAATTGGGTCTGGGGGCGTCTGGGGGGGGGATAAATTCGGGTCTGGGGTGGGTAAATTGAGTCTGGGGGTGTCCAGGGGGGGGTCTGGGGGTGTCTCAGGGGTCTCAATTGGGTCTGGGGGTCTCAATTGGGTCTGGGGGTGTCTCAAGGGGTAAATTGGGTCTGGGGGTGTCCGAGGGTGGGTAAATTGGGTCTGGGGGTGTCTCAGGGGTCTCAATTGGGTCTGGGGGATTCCCCGCTCCCCCCCCCCGGTACCTCCATGGCCGCTCCGGGCTCTCCCCTCGGGGATTTGGGGTCTGGGGGCGTCTGGGGGGGGTCTGGAGGTATCTGGGTGTCTAAATTGGGTCTGGGGGTGTCTGGGGGGGATAAATTCGGGTCTGGGGGTTTCACAGGGGGGTAAATTCGGGTCTGGGGGGGTAAATTGAGTCTGGGGGTGTCTGGGTGGGTAAATTGGGTCTGGGGGTTTCTCAGGGGTCTCAATTGGGTCTGGGGGGTGTCAATTGGGTCTGGGGGTGTCTCAGGGGGTCTCAATTGGGTCTGGGGGATTCCCCGCTCCCCCCCCCGGTACCTCCATGGCCGCTCCGGGCTCTCCCCTCGGGGATTTGGGTCTGGGGGCGTCCGGGGGGGGGTAAATTTGGTCTTGGGGGGGGTAAATTGAGTCTGGGGGTTTCACAGGGGCGTAAATTGGGTCTGGGGGTGTCCTGGGGGGGGCCTGGAGTATCTGGGGGGGGTAAATTGAGTCTGGGGGGTTTCTCAAGGGGGTAAATTTGGTCTGGGGGCGTCCGGGGGGGGTAAATTCGGGTCTGGGGTGGATAAATTGGGTCTGGGGGTTTCTCAGGGGGATAAATTGGGTCTGGGGGTGTCCAGGGGGGGTCTGGGGATATCTGGGGGAAGTAAATTGGGTCTGGGGGCGTCTGGGGGGGGATAAATTCGGGTCTGAGGGGGGTAAATTGGGTCTGGGGGTTTCTCAATGGGTAAATTGGGTCTGGGGGCGTCCGGGGTGGGTCTGGGGGTATCTGGGGGGGAGTAAATTGGGTCTGGGGGTTTCACAGGGGGTAAATTGGGTCTGGGGGTGTCTCGGGGGGGGTAAATTTGGTCTGGGGTGGATAAATTGGGTCTGGGGGTGTCCAGGGGGGGGTCTGGGGGTATCTGGGGAGGATAAATTGGGTCTGGGGGGTTGTCCCGGGGGAGTCTGGGGGTGTCTGGGTGGGTCAATTGGGTCTGGGGGTGTCTCAGGGGGTCTCAATTGGGTCTGGGGGTTTCTCAGGGGTCTCAATTGGGTCTGGGGGTGTCTCAGGGGTCTCAATTGGGTCTGGGGGTTTCTCAGGGGTCTCAATTGGGTCTGGGGGTGTCTCAGGGGTCTCAATTGGGTCTGGGGGGTGTCAATTGGGGTCTGGGGGTTTCTCAGGGGTCTCAATTGGGTCTGGGGGATTCCCCGCTCCCCCCCCCCGGTACCTCCATGGCCGCTCCGGGCTCTCCCCTCGGGGGATTTGGGTCTGGGGTCTCCCCGCTCGCTCCGTCCCGCGCTGGGCCCGAACTGGGAGCGGCACTGGGAGCACTGGGAGTGACGTCACCGCCGGGGGGGGGGAGGGGAGGGGTAATTAAAAATTTTCCGTTTAATTAAAATCGACCCCAAAATCCTGATAAGGAAACGGAGGGGAACGCCCCGCCCCCACCCCCCGGAGACATCCCATAATGAGCGGGGGGGGGACTGGGGGGGGACTGGGACAAACTGGGAACGAATTGGGACAAACTGGGGATAAACTGGGAGGGACTGGGAGGGACTGGGATAAACTGGGAACGAACTGGGACAAACTGGGATAAACTGGGAGGGACTGGGAGGGACTGGGAACGAACTGGGATAAACTGGGAGAAACTGGGAGGGACTGGGAACAAACTGGGAGGGACTGGGAACGAACTGGGATTGAACTGGGAAGGACTGGGAACAAACTGGGAACAAACTGGGACAAACTGGGATGGACTGGGACAAACTGGGACAAACTGGGATAAACTGGGATGGACTGGGAACGGACTGGGAACAAACTGGGACCAAACTGGAAGGGACTGGGACCAAACTGGGAATAAACTGGGAGGAACTGGGACAAACTGGGAGGGACTGGGAAGAAAACTGGGAATCAACGGAGAGACTGGGACGGACTGGGATCAAACTGGGAACAAACTGGGACAAACTGGGACAAACTGGGAGGGACTGGGGACAAACTGGGAATAAACTGGGACGAACTGGGAACAAAGTGGGAGGGACTGGGAGGGACTGGGAACGAACTGGGACAAACTGGGACAAACTGGGAGGGACTGGGGAACGAACTGGGAACGAACTGGGATAAACTGGGATGGACTGGGAGGGGACTGGGAATGAACTGGGATCCAACTGGGAGGGACTGGGAACAAAGTGGGACAAACTGGGATGGACTGGGAACGAACTGGGAGGGACTGGGACAAACTGGGAACGAACTGGGAATAAACTGGGAGGGACTGGGACGGACTGGGAGGGGACTGGGAACGAACTGGGAGGGGACTGGGACAAACTGGGATAAACTGGGACAAACTGGGATAAACTGGGAATAAACTGGGAGGTACTGGGGGGGACTGGGAACAAACTGGGAACAAACTGGGAGGGACTGGGGGGGGACTGGGAACAAACTGGGAACAAACTGGGATAAACTGGGAGGGACTGGGGGGGACTGGGACAGACTGGGAACGAACTGGGATGGACTGGGATAAACTGGGACAAACTGGGACGGACTGGGAGGGACTGGGACAAACTGGGACAAACTGGGGACCAAACTGGAAGGGACTGGGACCAAACTGGGAATAAACTGGGAGGAACTGGGACAAACTGGGAGGGACTGGGAAGAAACTGGGGAATCAACGGAGAGACTGGGACGGACTGGGATCAAACTGGGAACAAACTGGGACAAACTGGGACAAACTGGGAACGAACTAGGACAAACTGGGACAAACTGGGAGGGACTGGAATGGACTGGGAGGGACTGGGGGGGACTGGGAATGAACTGGGAATAAACTGGGAACAAACTGGGACAAACTGGGAGGGACTGGGGAGAGGGGGGAGGGGCGGAATTGGGGGTGGGGGAGGGGAAGAATGTGAGGACACCCCTCCCCCCCCCATAATGACGTCACAGCCTCCATCCCATAATGGTCGATGGAGCGGAACTGGGAGCACTGGGATGGAACTGGGGCCAAACTGGGAGGGACTGGGGGGGACTGGGAGGGGGGGGAGGGGCGGAAATTGGGGGAGGGGGAATTTGGGGGGGGGGGGGGGAGGGGAATTGGGGGACCCCCGCCCCAGAACCCCAAAATAAAGAGACGGGAACGGAACCAGTGCTGCACTGGTTTATTGGGATTTGTACTGGGAGGGACTGGGAGGGACTGGGAGGGAACTGGGAACGAACTGGGAACAAACTGGGAACGAACTGGGATGGACTGGGAACAAACTGGGACAAACTGGGACCAAACTGGGAGGGACTGGGGTGGACTGGGGGCACTGGGAGTGACTGGGATAGACTGGGATGGAACTGGGACCAAACTGGGATGGACCGGGAGCACTGGGAGTGACTGGAATGGCACTGGGATCAAACTGGGATGGACTGGGAGGGGACTGGGAGGGACTGGGGGTGACTGGGATGGACTGGGAACAAACTGGGAGGGACTGGGATAGACTGGGAGCACTGGGACCAAACTGGGACCAAACTGGGATGGACTGGGAACAAACTGGGAACAAACTGGGATGGACCGGGGAGCACTGGGAGTGACTGGAATGGCACTGGGATCAAACTGGGACCAAACTGGGAGGGACTGGGACCAAACTAGGAGGGACTGGGAGCACTGGGATGGACTGGGATAGACTGGGATGGAACTGGGAGGGAACTGGGACCAAACTGGGAGGGACTGGGATGCACTGGGAGCAGTCGGATGGCACTGGGAACAAACTGGGAACAAACTGGGAGGGACTGGGGGGGGAACTGGGAGCGCTGGGAGCACTGGGAGGGGTTGTGGCCGTTTCCGGGGGTCTTTGGCCATTTTTGGGGAGGGGTCCCAGGCGGTTTTTGGGGATCTCAGGCCGTTTTTGGGGGTCCCGGGCGGATTTTGGGGAGGGGGTCCCAGGCGGTTCATTGGGGTGCCCAGGCAATCTTTGGGGAAGGGTCTCAGGCCGTTTATTGGGGTGCTCAGGCGTTTTTGGGGAGGGGGTCCCAGGCGGTTTTGGGTGGGGGTCTCAGACAGTTTTGGAGAGGGGTCCCAGGCAGTTTTGGGTGGGGGTCTCTGGGGTTTTTGGGGAGGGGTCTCAGGCGGTTTTTGGCAGTGTATCTGCTGTTCCCGGCGGTTTTTGGGGAGGGGTCTCAGGCCGTTTATTGGGGGTGCTCAAGCGTTTTTGTCGGGGGAATTTCAGGCCGTTTCCGGGGCTCTTTGGCCATTTTTGGGGAGGGGTCTCTGGGGGTTTTTGGGCTCAGGCGGTTCCGGGGGTCTCTGGGGTTTTGGGGAGGGGTCTCAGGGTATTTTGGGGAGGGGTCTCAGGCGGTTCCCGGTATCTCGCCCTGCTGGAAGTGCTGCCGCTCCCAGGCGCTCATCAGGGACAGGTGCAGGGGTCTCTGGGGTTTTGGGTGGGGGGTCTCTGGGGGTTTTTGGGCTCAGGCGGTTCCGGGGGTCTCAGGCGGTTTTGGGGAGGGGTCTCAGGGTATTTTTGGTGGGGGTCTCAGGCGGTTTTGGGGAGGGGTCTCAGGCCGTTTATTGGGGTGCTCAAGCGTTTTTGTGGGGGGGATCTCAGGCCGTTTCCGGGGCTCTTTGGCCATTTTTGGGGAGGGGTCTCTGGGGTTTTTGGGGAGGGGTCTCTGGGGTTTTTGGGGAGGGGTCTCTGGGGTTTTGGGGAGGGGGTCTCAGGGGTTTTGGGGAGGGGTCTCAGGGTATTTTGGGGAGGGGTCTCAGGCGGTTCCCGGTATCTCGCCCTGCTGGAAGTGCTGCCGCTCCCAGGCGCTCATCAGGGACAGGTGCAGGGGTCTCTGGCAGGACGCGCACGAGGGTCCCAGGGGGGAGTCCCGGGGCAGCCCCAGCGCTCCCCAGACCCTCGGACAGCTCGTCTGGGGAGGGGGGGGGGACACACACGGTGAGAGGGGACACAACCGAGTGACCCCCGAGTGACCCCGGAGTGACCCCTGAGTGACCCGTGAGTGACCCCCCGAGTGACCCCTGAGTGATCCCCCCCTGAGTGACCCCCCGAGTGATCCCTGAGTGACCCCCCCCCCCTAGTGACCACTGACCCCACCCGAGTGTCCTCCCATGTCCCCCGTGTCCCCCCTGTGCCATCTCTGTGTCCCCCGTCGTGTCCCCCCCCATGTCCCCCGGTGTCCCCTCCATGTCCCCGTGTCCCCCCCTCCGTGTCCCCCCCATGTCCTCCCCCCATGTCCCGGTGCCCCCCCACCAGTGCCCCCCCCGTGTCCCAGTGTCCCCCCAGTGCCACCCCCGTGTCCCCCCTCAGTGTCCTCCCCATGTCCCAGTGTCCCCCCCCATGTCCCAATGTCCCCTCAGTGCCCCTCCCCATGTCCCCCCCCTTACACCCCATGTGCCCGTGTCCCCTCCCCTTGTCCCCGTGTCCCCCCCCATGTCCCAGTGTCCCTCCCATGTCCCCCCCCCATGTCCCCGTGTCCTCCCCCCCAGTGACCCCCCCATGTCCCAGTGTCCCCTCCCCATGTCCCAGTGCCCCCCAGTGCCCTCCCATGTCCCAGTGTCCCCCCCATGTCCCAGTGTCCCCCCCCCCATGTCCCCGTGCCCCCCTCATGTCCCAGTGTCCCCCCAGTGCCACCCCCCCGTGTCCCCCCACCCATGTCCCCTTGTCCCCCCCCATGTCCCAGTGCCCCCCCCCTCCGTGTCCCCACCGTGTCCCAGTGTCCCCCCAGTGCCCCCCCCGTGTCCCTCCCATGT
>JANCRA010000530.1:0-30740 GCA_024362935.1 Setophaga petechia
CCTCCCTGGGTTAAATCCCCATGTCCCATCCCAAAGTCCCATCCTGTGTCCCATCCCATTGTCCCATCCCCATGTCCCAGTGTCCCTGGCACCTCCCTGGGTTAAATCCCCACCCTGGCTTGGTGCCAGCCCCGCTCCGGGCGCCCTGGCCGGGCTCTGGGCATGCTGGTGGCACCTGACCCCTGATGTCACCACCGGTGTCACCCTCAGCGTCACAGGCGCTGCTGGCCGAGCTGGAGGCGCTGGACACCGAGGTGGAGCTGGAGCAGCAGAGCCGGCAGCGAGCCCAGGCCTTCAGGCGCCCAGGAGGGGATGGGGACAGGTCCCCAGAAATTGTCCCTTCATAGGGACAAAGGTGCTGGGGCACCCTCGGGGCACGCCCGGCTTGGGGGGCACGGGGGAACCCCAGTCCTGGATTCTGGTGGAGCAGGAGAACGCGCGGATGGAGAGGATCAGCCTGGCCAGGAGCCCCAAAGGGACCCCTGAGGTGTCCCCAGAGGAGGTGACACCTGTGATGAACCCTGAGGTGACCCCAGAGGAGGTGGCACGCACCCCTGCCCAGCTCCCAGGTGAGCCTGAGGTGGCCAAACCCATCCCATCCCATCCCACCCCACCCCATCTCATCCCATTGCATTTCCTCCTCATCTCATTTTATCCCACTCAGTTTCAACCCAATTCCATCTCATCCCAAATCATCCCAATTCCTTCCCATCCCAAATTCTGTTCCAAACCATCCATCATCCATCCATTCCATCCATCCATCCATCCATCATCCATCCATCCATCATCCATCATCCATCCATCATCCATCCATCACCATCCATCCATCCATCCATCCATCCATCCATCCTCATCCATCCATCCCATCATCCAATCCATCCTATCTCATTCATCATACCATCAATCCATCCAATCCTATCCATACCACCCATCCCCATCCTTCCATACCAACATCCTTCATCATCCATCCATCACATCCAGCCATCCATCCATCCATCCATCATCCATCCATCATCCATCCATCATCCACCATCCATCCATCCATCCATCCATCCATCAGCCATTACCATCATCCATCCATCCATAACCATCCATCATCCATCATCCATCCATCCATCATCCATCCATCATCCATCCATCCTTCATCCATCATCCATCATCCCATCCATCCATCCATCCATCCATCATCCATCCCATCATCCATCCATCCATCATACCATCCATCCATCCATCATCCATCCATCCATCCATCCTTCATCCATCATCATCATCCATCATCCATCCATCATCCATCCATCATCCATCATCCATCATCCATCCATCATCCATCCATCCATCATCCATCCATCCATCCATCCATCCATCATCCATCCATCATCCATCCATCCATCATCCGATCATCCATCCATCCATCCATCATCCATCATCCATCATCCATCCATCATCCATCCATCATCCATCCATCATCCATCCATCCATCCATCCATCCATCCATCCATCCATCCATCCATCCATCCATCCAATCCATCCATCCATCCATCCATCCATCCATCATCCATCCATCCATCCATCCATCATCCATCCATCATCCATCCATCCATCCATCCCATCCCATCATCCATCCATCATCCATCATCCATCCATCATCCATCCATCCATCCATCCATCCATCATCCATCCATCCATCCATCATCCATCCATCCATCATCCCTCCATCCATCCATCCATCATCCATCCATCATCCATCCATCCATCCATCCATCCATCATCCATCCATCCATCCATCCATCATCCATCCATCCATCCATCATCCATCCATCCATCATCCATCCATCCATCCATCCATCCATCCATCCATCCATCCATCCATTCATCCATCCATCCATCATCCCTCCATCCATCCATCCATCATCCATCCATCATCCATCCATCCATCCATCCATCCATCCATCCATCCATCATCCATCCATCATCCATCCATCCATCATCCATCCATCCATCCATCATCCATCCATCCATCCATCCATCATCCATCCATCCATCCCAAATCTATCCCAATCCCATCCCACCACCCCCACTCCATCCCTGCCCCGCTGTCCCCCTCCCAATGTCCCCAAACCCCAGCCTGTCCCCACACCGAACTTTGGGGACGTTCCAAGCCCTGTTTTGGGTCAAAACCAAGCGAAAGCGACACCGAAACCCAACCACAATCACCGACACCGCCCCCCGCTTCCCCTTTCCCATCCTCTTTTCCCAAGGTGCCACTTCTGGTTCTCAGCAGCCTCTGGGGACCTCATGGGGACCCCAAATTCCCTGATCCCACCCCAGGATGACCTTTGGGGGAGTTTGGGGTGTCCCAGGGGTGCCACCCCCCGCTGTCATTCCCGCTGGATCCCACTGCAGAGGCAGATTCCAGTCGGGATATTGGGGGACACGGCAGGGATGGGGTGACCAGGGGGGCTCAGCTCTAGGAGGGCTGTGCTGCCCTTTCCATCCCTTTTTTTCCCTCTTTTCCACTCTTTTTTTCCTCCTTTTGCCACCCCTCAATTCCTCCTTTCCCAACCTTTTTACCCCCCTTTCCCACTCCTCATTCCCCTCTATTTCCCACCCCCTTTCCCAATCTTTTCCCCCCCATTTCCCACTTTTTCTCCCCCTTTCCTACTCTTCATTCCCCCCATTTCCCACCCCTTTTCCCCCCTTTTTTTCCCCTTTTTTCCCCTTTCCCACTCCTCATTCCCCCCATTTCCCATTCCCCTTTTTTCCCTTTCACACCTCTCATTCCCTCTCTTTCCCACCCTCTTTCCCCCATTCCCACCCCAATTTCCCACCCCTCAATTCCCCTTTTCCCCCTTTTCCCTTTTTCCCCCTTTTTCCCCCTTTTCCCCCCTTTCCCCCCATTTTTCCCTTTTCCCCCTTTTCCCCCTTTTTCCCCCTTTTCCTCCCCTTTTTCCCTCTTCCCTTCTTTTTCCCTTTTCCCCCCCTTTTCCCCCATTCCCACCCCAATTTCCCACCCCTCAATTCCCTCTTTCCCCAACATTTCCCCCTCCATTTCCCACTTTTTATCTCCCTTTCCCACTCCTCATTCCCCCCATTTCCCATTCCCCTTTTTTCTCCTTTTTTCCCCCCTTTCACACCTCTCATTCCCCCCCTTTCCCACCCTCTTTTCCCTATTCCCACCTCATTTTCCCACCCCTCAATTCCCCTTTTCCCCTTTTCCCCCCCTTTTTCCCGTTTTCCCCCTTCCCCCTTTTTCCCTCTTTCCCCCATTTTTCCCTTTTCCCCCTTTTCCCCCTTTCCCCCCATTTTTCCCTTTTCCCCCCTTTCCCCGTTTTCCCCCCTTTTTCCCCTTCTCCCCCTTTCTCCCTTCTCCCCTCCTTTCCCCCTTTCCCCCTTTTCCCTTCTTTTATCCCTTTTTCCCCCTTCTCCCCCATTTCTCACCCCTCAATTCCCCTTTCCCTTTTTCCCCTTTCCCCCTTCCCCCTTTTCCCCCCTTTCCCCCTTTTCCCCTTTTTCCCCCTTTTCCCCCTTTCCCCCATTCTTCCCTTTTCCCCCTTTTCCCCCCTTTTCCCCCCTTTTCCCCCCTTTTTCCCTTTTCCCTTCTTTTTCCCCCTTTTCCCCCCTTTCCCCCCTTTTCCCACCCCTCAATTTCCCCCATTTCCAACTTTCTCCCTTTTTCCCCCTTTTTTTCCCCTTTTTCCCCTTTTCCCCTTCTCCCCATTTCCCACCCCTCAATTCCCCTTTTCCCCCTTCCCCTTTTCCCTCTTTTCCCTCTTTCCCCCTTTTCCCCCCTTTCCCCCCTTTTCCCCCCTTTTCCCCCCTTTTTCCATTTTTCCCTTTTCCCCCCTTTTCCCCTTTCCCCCATTTTTGCCTTTTCCCCCTTTTCCCCCTTTCCCCCTTTTTCCCTCTTTTTCCCTTTTCCCTTCTTTTTTCCCTTTTCCCCCTCTTTTTCCCGTTTTTCCCTTCTCTCCTCTTTTCCCCCTTTTCCCCTTTTCCCCTTCTTTTTTCCCTTTTCCCCCTTTTTCCCCCTTTCCCACCCCTCAATTCCCCTTTTCCCCCCTTTCCCCTTTTTCCCCCTTTCCCCTTCCCCCTTTTTCTCCCTTTCCCCCATTTTTCCCTTTTCTCACTTTCCCCCTTTTCCCCCTTTCCCCCTTTTCCCCTTTTTCCCCTTTTCCCCCTTTCCCCCATTTTTCCCTTTTTCCCCTTTTCCCCCTTTTCCCCCCTTTCCCACCCCTCAATTTCCCCATTTCCAACTTTCTCCCCCTTTTCCCCCTTTTTCCCCTTTTCCCCTTTTCCCCATTTCCCACCCCTCATTCCCATTTTTCCCCAGCTCCACGGGAAGATCTCTCCCAACTCCTGGAGCAGCACCGGGACCTCCAGGCCCAGCTGCAGCACCTGCACACCCAGGTACCCCCAAAACCGCCCAAACCCCCCTTTCCCATCCTGGGATTTTTGCGGATTTTTGAGATTTTTGGGATTAAGCGCCCCCCGCAATGTCCCAGGGCTCAGGGTGGGATTTTTCACTGATTTTTCACTGATTTTTCACTGATTTTTCACTGATTTTTCGTGGATTTTTCGTTAATTTCCCACAGATTTTTTGCGGATTTTTCGCGGATTTTTTCATGGATTTTTTCCAGATTTTTGCGGAATTTTTGTGGATTTTTCACAGATTTTTCACAGATTTTCTCACTGATTTTTTGCGAAAATTTCCACAAAATTTCTCCTGCATTTTTTCACAGATTTTTTCCCGGATTTCATCTGGTTTTTTCATGATTTTTTGCGGATTTTTCGCGGATTTTTTCATGGATTTTTTCCAGATTTTTGCGGAATTTTTGTGGATTTTTCGCGTATTTTCCACAGATTTTCTCTTGTATTTTTCGCTGATTTTTCACAGATTTTCTCACTGATTTTTTGCGAAAATTTCCACAAAATTTCTCCGGCATTTTTTCACAGATTTTTCTCCCAGATTTCATCTGTTTTTTTCATGATTTTTTGCGGATTTTTCGCGGATTTTTCATGGATTTTTTCCAGATTTTTGCGGATTTTTTGTGGATTTTTCACGTATTTTCCACAGATTTTCTCTTGTATTTTTCGCTGATTTTTCACAGATTTTCTCATTGATTTTTTGCGAAAATTTCCACAAAATTTCTCCTGCATTTTTTCACAGATTTTTTTCCCGGATTTCATCTGGTTTTTTCATGATTTTTTGCGGATTTTTCGCGGATTTTTCATGGATTTTTTCCAGATTTTTGCGGAATTTTTGTGGATTTTTCGCGTATTTTCCACAGATTTTCTCTTGTATTTTTCGCTGATTTTTCACAGATTTTCTCACTGATTTTTTGTGAAAATTTCCACAAAATTTCTCCTGCATTTTTTCACAGATTTTTCTCCCAGATTTCATCTGTTTTTTTCATGATTTTTTGCGGATTTTTCGCGGATTTTTCATGGATTTTTTCCAGATTTTTGCGGATTTTTTGTGGATTTTTCGCATATTTTCCACAGATTTTCTCTTGTATTTTTCGCTGATTTTTCACAGATTTTGTCACTGATTTTTTGTGAAAATTTCCACAAAATTTCTCCTGCATTTTTTCACAGATTTTTTCCCGGATTTCATCTGGTTTTTTCATGATTTTTTGCGGATTTTTCGCAGATTTTTCATGGATTTTTCCAGATTTTTGCCGATTTTTTGTGGATTTTTCGCATATTTTCCACAGATTTTCTCCCGTATTTTTCGCTGATTTTTCACAGATTTTCTCACTGATTTTTTGTGAAAATTTCCACAAAATTCTCCTGCATTTTTTCACAGATTTTTCTCCCAGATTTCATCTGTTTTTTTCATGATTTTTTGCGGATTTTTCGCGGATTTTTCATGGATTTTTTCCAGATTTTTGCGGATTTTTTGTGGATTTTTCACAGACTTTCTCTTGTATTTTTCGCTGATTTTTCACAGATTTTCTCACTGATTTTTTTGTGAAAATTTCCACAAAATTCTCCTGCATTTTTTCACAGATTTTTCTCCCAGATTTCATCTGTTTTTTTCATGATTTTTTGCGGATTTTTCGCGGATTTTTCATGGATTTTTCCAGATTTTTGCGGATTTTTTGTGGATTTTTCACGTATTTTCCACAGATTTTCTCCCGTATTTTTCGCTGATTTTTCACTGATTTTCTCACTGATTTTTTGCAAAAATTTCCACAAAATTCTCCTGTATCTTTTCCACAGATTTTTTCCCCAGATTTCATCTGTTTTTTTCATGATTTTTTGTGGATTTTTCGCGGATTTTTCATGGATTTTTTCCAGATTTTTGCGGATTTTTTGTGGATTTTTCACAGACTTTCTCTTGTATTTTTCGCTGATTTTTCACAGATTTTCTCACTGATTTTTTGCGAAAATTTCCACAAAATTCTCCTGCATTTTTTCACAGATTTTTCTCCCAGATTTAATCTGTTTTTTTCATGATTTTTTCACTGATTTTTCCCAGATTTTTTCCTGGATTTTGTCCCAGATTTTCTCCCAGTTTTTTCACTGATTTTTTGCAGATTTTTTTCCCATTTTTTTCCCGTATTTCTCCTGGATTTGTCCCAGATTTTTCACTGAGTTTTTGTAGATTTGTCACAGATTTTCTCCCAGATTTTTCGCGGATTTTCGCAGATTTTTCATGGATTTTTCACTGATTTTCTCCCATATTTTTAACAGATTTTTTGTTAAATTTTTCACGAAATTTTTGTGGATTTCTCCTGGATTTTCTTCCAGATTTTCTCCTGAATTTCTTCTGGATTTTTCATGAATTTTCACAGATTCCTCCCGGATTTTCTCCCAGACTTTTCACTGATTTTTTCCCCCATTTTCCCCCCTTATTTTCTCCCAGATTTTTCACTCATTTTCCGCGGAATTGTCACAGATTTTCTCCCAGATTTCTCCTGGTTTTCCTCCCTGATTATTCACGGATTTTTCATGATGTCTTCACAGATTTTTTTGAGGATCTGTCACAGATTTTCTCCCCGGATTTTTCGCAGATTTTTGCAGATTTTTCATGTATTTTTCACTGATTTTCTCCCAGATTTTTCACACATTTTTGCACATTTTTCATGGATTTTTCACTGATTTTCTCCCCGTATTTTTCGCAGATTTTTGCAGATTTTTCATGGATTTTTCACTGATTTTCTTCCGGATTTTTCGCAGATTTTCACAAATTTTTCATGGATTTTTCACTTATTTTCTCCCAGATTTTCTCCCAGATTTTTCACGGATTTTTGCGGATTTTTCATGCATTTTTCACTGATTTTCTCCCGGATTTTCTCCCAGATTTTCTCCCAGATTTTCGCAGATTTTTCATGCATTTTTCACTGATTTTCTTCCGGATTTTTCACGGATTTTCGCAGATTTTTCACGGATTTTTCACCGATTTTCTCCCAGATTTTTCGTAGATTTTCGCAGATTTTTCACTGATTTTTCACTGATTTTCTCCCGGATTTTCTCCCAGATTTTTGCAGATTTTTCACGGATTTTTCACTGATTTTCTCCCGGATTTTTCGCAGATTTTCGCAGATTTTTCATGGATTTTTCACTGATTTTCTCCCGGATTTTCTCCCAGATTTTTCGCAGATTTTTGCGGATTTTTCACGGATTTTTCACTGATTTTCTCCCAGATTTCTCCCAGATTTCTGCACGTTTTTCACGGATTTTTCACTGATTTTCTCCCGGATTTTCTCCCCAGATTTTTCGCAGATTTTTGCGGATTTTTCATGCATTTTTCACTGATTTTCTCCCGGATTTCTCCCAGATTTCTGCACGTTTTTCACGGATTTTTCACTGATTTTCTCCCGGATTTTCTCCCAGATTTTTCGCAGATTTTCGCAGATTTTTCATGGATTTTTCACTGATTTTCTCCCGTATTTTTTGCAGATTTTCGCAGATTTTTCATGGATTTTTCACTAATTTTCTCCCGGATTTTCTCCCGGATATTTCCCATATTTCTCACATATTTTCCTGTATTTTCCCGGCACAGCTGGAGCTGGAGCGGGAGGAGCAGCAGCGCCTGCGGGCAGCCCTGGCCGCCAGCCAGAGGGCACTGAGGTCCTTCAAGAGAGGTCAGCAGGGTCCCCGTGTCCCCTCCAGTGCCACCGGTGCCACCCCAAACAGTGCCCGTGGTGCCACCACCTTCATTTCCCCCCTTTTCCCCTCCCTTTTCTCCATTTTTTCCCACCTTTTTCTTCCTTTTTTCCCCCCTTTTTCTCCTTTTTTCCCACCTTTTCCCCACCCTTCTTCCCTCCCTTTCCCACCTCTATTTCCCACCCGTTTTTCCCCTTTCCCATAAAATTCCTCTCCTTTCCCACCCTTTTCCCCCCCTTTCCTCCACCTCATTTCCTTTTCATTTCCCACCCTTTTCCTTCCCCATTTCTCAAACCTTTCCCACACTTTTCTTCCACTTTTCCCCCTTTTCCACCCCATTTTCCACCTTTTTTCTGCCCTTCCCCCCTCTTTTTTCCCCCATTTCCCATCCCTCATTCCATCTTTTCCCACCCCTCATTTCCACTCTTTCCCACTTTTCCTCCCCCATTTCCCACATTTCCCTCCCTCCTTTTCCTACACTTTTCTTTCCCTTTTCCCCCCATTTCCCAACCTTTTTCCCACCCTTTTCCCCCCCATTTCTCAAACATTTCCCACCCTTTTCTTCCACTTTTCCACCCCCATTTTCCACCTTTTTTCTGCCATTCCCCCCTCTTTTTTCCCCCATTTCCCACCCCTCACTTCCTCTCTTCCCATTTTTTCTTCCCTCATTTCCCACCTTTCCTTCTCCCCTTTTCCCACCCTTTCCCCCCTCATTTCCCAAACTTTTTCCCAAACTTTTCCCCCCCATTACCCCTCATTTCCCCCTTTTCCCACCCTTTTTTAACCTTTTCCCCATCTTTTCCTGCCTTTTCTTCCCCCATTTCTCACCTTTTTCCCACCTCTTTTTTCCCCATTTCCCATCCTTTTTCCCACCCTTTTCCCTCCCATTTCTCAAACCTTCCCCACACTTTTCTTCCACTTTCCCCCCTTTTTTCCCCCATTTCCCACCCCTCATTCCATCTTTTCCCACCCCTCATTTCCTCTCTTTCCCACTTTTTCCTCCCCCATTTCCCACATTTCCCTCCCTCCTTTTCCTACACTTTTCTTTCCCTTTTTCCTCCCATTTCTCAAACCTTTCCCACCCTTTTCTTCCACTTTTCCTTCCCCATTTTCCACCTTTTTTCTGCCATTCCCCCCCCATTTTCCCCCATTTCCCACCCTTCATTTTCCCTTTTTCCCACTTTTTCCTCCCTCATTTCCCACCTTTCCCTCCCCCCATTTCCCCCCTCATTTCCCAAACTTTTCCCACCCTTTTCCCCCCTTATCACACCTCATTTCCCCCTTTTCCCACCCTTTTTTAACCTTTTCCCCCTCCTTTCCTGCCTTTTCGTCCCCCATTTCCCACCCCTTTTCCCACTCCTTTTTTCCCCATTTCCGACCCCTCATTTCCCCCTTTTCCCACCTTTCCCTCCCATATTTCCAACACTTTTCCAACCCTTTTTCCTCCCATTTCCCACCCTTTTTCCCATCCTTTTTCCCACCCTTTTCCCTCCCATTTCTCAAACCTTTCCCACACTTTTCTTCCACTTTTCTCCCTTTCCCTCCCCCATTTCCCACCCTTTTCCCACTCCTTTTTCCCCCATTTCCCACCCCTTTTTCCCATCCTTTTTCCCACCCTTTTCCCTCCCATTTTCTACCTTTTTTTTTCTACCTTTCCCACCCTTTTCTTCCACTCTCCTCCCTTTTCCACCCCCATTTTCCACCTTTTTTCTGCCATTCCCCTCCCTTTTTTCCCCCATTTCCCATCCCTCATTCCCCCATTTCCCACCCCTCATTTCCTCTTTCCCACTTTTTCCTCCCCCATTTCCCACATTTCCCTCCCTCCTTTTCCCACCCTTTTTTAACCTTTTCCCCCTCCTTTCCTGCCTTTTCTTCCCCCATTTCCAACCCCTTTTCCCACTCCTTTTTCCCCCATTTCCGACCTCTCATTTCCCCCTTTCCCATATTTCCTTCACCCCTTTCCCTACACTTTTCCTGCCCTTTTCCCTCCCATTTCCCACCTTTTTTACCCACCCCTTTCCTAAACTTTTCCCTCCCATTTCCCAAATCTTTTCCCACCCTTTTTTAACCTTTTCCCTCTCCTTTTCTGCCTTGTCTTTCCCCATTTCCCACCCTTTTTCCACCCCTTTTTCCCCGATTTCCCACCTCCCATTTCCCCCTTTTCTGACCCTTCCCCCCCCATTTCCCAAATATTTTCCCCCATTTCCCCCCATTTCCCACCCATTTTTCCCATCCTTTTCCCCACTCTTTTCCCTCCCATTTCCCAAATATTTTTCCCACCTTTTCCCACCCTTTTCCCCCCTTTCCCCGGTGCCACCCCCGCTGTCCCCGCAGTGTCCCAGATTGTCACCCAGGATTACTGCCAGGCCCTGGAGCAGCTGGAGCTGGAGCAGGACCTGCGCTGCCACGCCGAGGCCTTCGCCCACCAGGTGCCACCAGGGCCTTGGGGACACCGCCGGGGGTGGCACGGAGGTGACAGTGGGGTCACCCATCCCGAGGGAATGGGGTGATCCCAATGGAATGGGACAATCCCGGGATTCTCCCACTGTGGTTTCCTGGGATGGAGCCACCAGCCCCTCCAGAAGGTGACACTGAGGGGTTGGGGACACCGCTGAGGGTGGCACAGAGGTGACAATGGGGTCACCCATCCCAAGGGAATGGGCTGGTCCCAAAGGAATGGGACAATCCTGGGATCCTCCCACTGTGATTTCCTGGGACTTTGGGACAATCCTGGGATTCTCCCACTGTGGTTTCCTGGGATGGAGCCACCAGCCCCTCCAGAAGATGACACTGAGGTGACACTGAGGGGTTGGGGACACCGCTGAGGGTGGCACACAGGTGACAATGAGGTGTCCCAGCACATCCCTGGCACCCATCCTGAGGGAATGGGGTGATCCCGAGGGATTGGGACAATACCGGGATTCTCCCACTGTGGTTTCCTGGGATGGAGCCACCAGCCCCTCCAGAAGGTGACACTGAGGTGACACTGAGGGGTTGGGGACAGCAGTGAGAGTGGCACAGAGGTGACAGTGGGGTGTCCCAGCACATCCCTGGCACCCATCCTGATGGAATGGGGTGACCCCAAGGGAATGGGGTGATCCTGAGGGAATGGGACAATCCCAAAGGAATGGGACAATCCCGGGATTCTCCCGCTGCTGTTTCCCAGGATGGAGCCACCAGCCCCTCCAGAAGGTGACACTGAGGGTGGCACAGAGGTGACAATGGGGTGTCCCAGCACATCCCTGGCACCCATCCTGAGGGAAGGGGGTCATCCCAAGGGAATGGGACAATCCCAAAGGAATGGGACAATCCCAGGATTCTCCCACTGTGGTTTCCTGGGATGGAGCCACCAGCCCCTTCAGAAGGTGACACTGAGGGGTTGGGGACACCGCTGAGGGTGGCACAGAGGTGACAATGGGGTCACCCATCCCAAGGGAATGGGCCGGTCCCAAAGGAATGGGACAATCCTGGGATCCTCCCACTGTGATTTCCTGGGACTTTGGGACAATCCTGGGATTCTCCCACTGTGGTTTCCTGGGATGGAGCCACCAGCCCCTCCAGAAGATGACACTGAGGTGACACTGAGGGGTTGGGGACACCGCTGAGGGTGGCACAGAGGTGACAATGGGGTGTCCCAGCACATCCCTGGCACCCATCCCGAGGGAATGGGGAGATCCTAAGGGATTGGGACAATCCCAGGAATTCTCCCACTGTGGTTTCCTGGGATGGAGCCGGGTGGGATTCACTGTCAGGCCCCTTTAGAAGGTGACACCGAGGTGACACTGAGGAGTTGGGGACACCACTGAGGGTGGCACAGAGGTGACAATGGGGAGTCCCAGCACATCCCTGGCACCCATCCCAAGGGAATGGGGTGATCCTGAGGGAATGGGACAATCCCAAAGGAATGAGACAATCCCGGGATTCTCCCGCTGTGGTTTCCTGGGATGGAGCCACCAGCCCCTCCAGAAGGTGACACTGAGGGTGGCACAGAGGTGACACTGGGGTGTCCCAGCACATCCCTGGCACCCATCCCGAGGGAATGGGGTTATCCCAAAGGAATGGGACAATCCCGGGATTCTCCCATTGCTGTTTCCTGGGATGGAGCCACCAGCCCCTCCAGAAGGTGACACTGAGGGGTTGGGGACACCGCTGAGGGTGGCACAGAGGTGACACTGGGGTGTCCCAGTACATCCCTGGCACCCATCCCGAGGGAATGGGGTGATCTCAAGGGATTGGGACAATCCCAGGATTCTCCCACTGTGGTTTCCCGGGATGAAGCCGGGTAGGATTCACTGCCAGCCTCTCCAGAGGGTGACACTGAGGTGACACTGAGGTGACACCCGCGCTCCCAGATGCTGGTCCAGCAGAAGGAGGCGAAGCGCCAGAGCTCCATCCTGCTGAGGAGCGCCGCGCCCGATTCCCAAATCCTGGAAGCGTTCCAGGAAATGGAAAAACTCAGCCGGGAGCTGGAGGAGGCGCGGCAGGAACGGCGCCAGCGGGTGAGGGAATGTCCCCAAGCTTGGGGACATGGCGGGGAGGGGACAGCAGGGTCCAGATCCCACCCCTCCATTCCCATTATTCCATGGAGTGCTGCTTTTCCAAAGATTTCCCTCCACGGATTTTCCACCATGGATTTCTTTCCATGGATTTCTCTCCATGGATCTCCTTCCATGGATTTCCCTCCACAGATTTCCCTCCACAGATTTCCCTCCATGGATCTCCCACCATGGATTTCCCACCACAGATTTCCCATCATGGATTTCCTTCCATGGATCTCCTTCCATGGATTTCCCACCACAGATTTTCCCCCATGGATCTCCCACAAGGGATTTCCATCCATGAATTTCCCTCCATGGATTTCCCTCTGTGGATTTCCCTCCATAGACTACCTTCCATCTCCTTCCATGGATTTCCCTCCATCGATTTCCCACCATGGATTTCTTTCCATGGATCTCCCACCATGGATTTCCCACCACAGATTTCCCTCCATGGATTTCCATCCATGGATTTCCTTCCATGGATTTCCCACCACAGATTTTCCCCCATGGATCTCCCACAAGGGATTTCCATCCATGGATTTCCTTCCATGGAATTCCCTCCATGCATTTCCCTCCATGGATTTCCACCATGGATTTCCCTCCATGGATTTTCCTCCATGGATTTCCGATTATGGATTTCCCACCACAGATTTTCCCCCATGGATCTCCCAAAAGGGATTTCCATCCATGGATTTCCTTCCATGGAATTCCCTCCATGGATTTCCACCATGGATTTCCCTCCATGAATTTCCCTCCACAGATTTCCCTCCATGGATTTCCCACCATGGATTTCCCACCACAGATTTCCCATCATGGATTTCCTTCCATGGATCTCCTTCCATGGATTTCCCACCACAGATTTTCCCCCATGGATCTCCCACAAGGGATTTCCATCCATGAATTTCCCTCCATGGATTTCCCTCTGTGGATTTCCCTCCATAGACTGCCTTCCATCTCCTTCCATGGATTTCCCTCCATCAATTTCCACCATGGATTTCTTTCCATGGATCTCCCACCACGGATTTCCCACCACAGATTTCCCTCCATGGATTCCCATCCATGGATCTCCTTCCATGGATCTCCCACCACGGATTTCCCTCCATGGATTTCCCACCAAAGATTTTCACCATGAATTTCCTTCCATGGATTCCCTTCCATGCATTTCCCTTCATGGACTTCCCTCCATGGATTTCCTCCCATGGATTTCCTTCCATGGATCTTCTTTCATGGATTTCCCACCACAGATTTTCCCCCATGGATCTCCCACAAGGGATTTCCATCCATGGATGTCCTTCCACGGAATTCCCTCCATGCATTTCCCTCCATGGATTTTCACCATGGATTTCCCTCCATGGATTTCCTCCCATGGATTTCCTTCCATTGATCTTCTTTCATGGATTTCCTCCACGGATTTTCCTCCATGGATTTCCCATCATGGATTTCCCACCACAGATTTTCCCCCATGGATCTCCCAAAAGGGATTTCCATCCATGGATTTCCCTCCATGAATTTCCCACCACGGATTTTCACCATGGATTTCCTTCCATGGATTTCCACGATGAATTTCCCTCCATGGATTCCCTTCCATAGATTTCCCTCCATGGATTTCCCACCAGGGATTTCCTTCCATGGATCTTCTTTCATGGATTTCCCACCATGAATTTCCCTCCACGGATTTCCCCCCATGCATTTCCCACCATGGATTTCCATCCCTGGATTTCCACAATGGATTTCCCTCCATGGATTTCCCCCCATGCATTTCCCACCATGGATTTCCATCCCTGGATTTCCACAATGGATTTCCCTCCATGGATTTCCCTCCATGGATTTCCATCCATGGATTTCCCTCCATGGATTTCTCACCACGGATTTCCCACCATGGATTTCCATCCATGGATCTCCTTCCATGGATTTCCACCATGAACTTCCCTCCATGGATTCCCTTCCATGGATTTCCCTCCATGGATCTCCACCATGGATCTCCTTCCATGGATTTCCCTCCATGGATTTCCCTCCATGAATTTCCACCATGGATTTCCCACCATGGATTTCCTTCCATGGATTTCCCTCCTTGGATTTCCACCATGGATCTCCTTCCATGGATTTCCCTCCATGAATTTCCCACCACAGATTTCCATCCATGGATTTCCATCCATGGATGTCCCTCCATGGATCTCCCAAGGTGTTGACAGACCCTCATCCCACAGCGAGGGCAGATTTCCCCTTAAACCCGCCGGGAGTTTTTCCCCCAAATTCCCAATTTCGGGGTTGGGGAAGCGTTTCCATCCTTGAGGTTTTCCCAGATCCCGGAATTCCCGCGTTCCCGCAGGAGGAGGAGCTGGAGCAGGAGCGGGAGGAGCTGCAGCGGGCCCGGGAAGCGCTGGAGGAGGAGCGGGAGGAGAAGCGGGAGCTGAGGGAGAGGCTGGAAGGGCTGGAGAAGGAAGGTGGGAACTTCCACATGGAATTCCAGAGGGTTCCAGGGGATTCCAGGGGACTTTAGAGGGTTCCAGGGGGATTAAAAAAAAATTCCAGGGGGATTTCAGAGGATTCCAGGAAAAAATCCAGGGGGATTCCAGAAGATCCCAGATGGATTCCAATGAATTCCAGGAGGGATTCCAGAGGATTCCAGGGGGATTCAAAAGAATTCCAGAGGGATTTTAGAGGATTTCAGAAGGATTCCAGAAAATTCCAGTGGGATTCCAGATGATTCCAGATTATTCCACAGGGAATTCCAGGAGAATTCCAGAAGATTCTGGGGGGGGGGGGGATTCCAGACGGATTCCAGAAGATTTCAGGGGGGATTCCAGAAAATTCCAGGGGGATTCCAGATTATTGCAGAGGGGATTCCAGGAGGATTCCAGAAGATTCTGGGGGGGGATTCCAGATGGATTCCAAAGAATCTCAGAAGGTTCCAGAAGATTTCAGGGGGGATTCCAGGGGGGGTTCCAAAGGGATTCCAGAAGATTCCAGGGGGGATTCCAAGGGGATTCTAGGGGGATTCCAAGGGGATTCCAGAAAATTCCAGAGGGGTTTCCAGAAAAATCCAAATAATTCCAGAATATTCTGGAGGAGATTCCAGAAAATTCCAGAGGGGTTCCAGACAGATTCCGGGGGGGATTTTAGAGGGTTCCAGGGGGGATTCCAGATGGATTCCAAAGAATCTCAGAAGGTTCCAGAAGATTTCAGAGGGGATTCCAGGGGGGTTCCAAAGGGATTCCAGAAGATTCCAAGGGGGATTCCAAGGGGATTCCAGAAAATTCCAAAGAATTCCAGAAGATTCCAGGGGGGATTCCAGAAAATTCCAGCAGGATTCCAGACAGATTCCACTAGGGGTTTTAGAGGGTTCCCCAGGGGGGATTCCAGAGAATTCCAGAGGGATCCCCAATCCCGACCCCGCCCCGTTCCAGTGGGATCCCTCCGGGAGCAGCTGGCGCAGCCGCCGCCACCGCAGAGCCACCAGCCCGAGGTGCCACCGCCGCCACCACTGCCACCGCCCGCTGCCACCACCGTCCCCAACGAGTAGGTGACACATCCTGGTGGCTCTTCCGGCCAACATTCCGGAATATTCTGGGAATCCGCTGTCCCCAAGAGGGGAGGGCATGGGGTGACAGACCATGTGTCACCTCCTGTCCCCTCCGGTGTCACCTCCTGTCCCCCCCGCAGCCCCCTGGCCGCCCTCAGGCAGAGGAAGAGGCGGAAAAGCCCCGAGAAAAGTGAGTGCGGAGGGGTGGGGACATCGGGAGTGTCCCCAGGGTGGGGACATCGGGAGTGTCCCCAGGGTGCCACCAGGGTGGGGACATCGGGAGTGTCCCCAGGGTGTCACCAGGGTGGGGGTGAGGACATCGGGAGTGTCCCCAGAGCGTCACCAGGGTGGGAACATCGGGAGTGCCCCCAAAGTGTCACTGGGACAGGGGGATGGGGACATCGGGAGTGTCCCCAAAGAGCCACCAGAGTAGGGACATCGGGAATGCCCCCAGAGTGCCACCAGGGTGGGAACATTAGGAGTGTCCCCATAGTGCCACCGGGACAGGGGGTGGGGACATCAGTAGTGTCCCCAGAGTGCCACCAGGGTGGGGACATCGGGAGTGTCCCCAAAGAGCCACCAGAGTGGGGACATCGGGAATGCCACCAGAGTGTCACCAGGGTGGGGGTGAGGACATCGGGAGTGTCCCCAGGGTGCCACCAGGGTGGGGGTGAGGACATCAGGAGTGTCCCCCAAGTGTCACCAGGGTGGGAACATCGGGAGTGTCCCCAGAGTGTCACCAGGGTGGGGACATCGGGAGTGCCCCCAAAGTGTCACTGGGACAGGGGGATGGGGACATCGGGAGTGTCCCCAGAGTGCCACCAGAGTGGGGACATCAGGAGTGTCCCCAGAGTGCCACCAGGGTGGGGACATCAGGAGTGTCCCCAGAGTGCCACCAGGGTGGGAACATCGGGAATGTCCCCAGAGTGTCACTGGGGTGGGGACACTGGGAATGTCCACAAAGTGTCACCAGGGTGGGAACATCGGGAGTGCCCCCAAAGTGTCACTGGGACAGGGGGGTGGGGACATCAGGAGTGTCCCCAAAGTGCCACCAGGGTGGGAACATTAGGAATGTCCCCATAAGAGTCACCAGGGTGGGGACATAGGAAATGTCCCCAAAGTGTCACTGGGACAGGGGGGTGGGGACATCGGGAGTGTCCCCAAAGAGCCACCAGGGTGGGGACATCGGGAATGCCACCAGATTGTCACCAGGGTGGGAGTGAGGACATCGGGAATGCCACCAGAGTGTCACCAGGGTGGGGGTGAGGACATCAGAAGCGTCCCCTAAGTGTCACCAGGGTGGGAACATCGGGAGTGTCCCCAGAGTGCCACCACGGTGAGGACATCGGAAATGTCCCCAAAGTGTCACCAGGACAGGGGGGTGGGTGACATCAGTAGTATCCCCAAAGTGTCACCAGGATGGGGACATTGGGAGCATCCCCAAAGTGTCACCAGGGGCAGGAGTGGGGACATGGGGAATGTCCCCAAAGTGTCACAGGGACAGAGGGCCCCCCAGGGCTCCCCCATCTCCATTGGGGGTGATTTGGGGACAGAGTGGCACTGCCAGGGGAGGTGACAGCTCCGCCCTCAGCGTGACCCGAGCCGTGTCTCCAGCACGGGGAGGTGACACGGTGCCACCCCGGCAGGTGACACGGGGACCGAGGACATCCGCGCCAGGGCCGTGCAGGAGATGCTGGAGCGGATCCGCACCGGGATCGTCCTGAGGCCGGCCCGGGCCAGGCCAGGCCCGTGCCAGGTGACAACGGGGACACCGGGGACAACGGGGATAATGGGGACAGCGGGGACACCGGGGACACCGGGGGCTGGCCAGCCTGGCAGTCCCGGGGTCAGGAATTCCCGGGATTGAGCCATTCCCGGGGTCAGGAATTCCTGGGATTGAGCCATTCCCGGGGTTCAGGAATTCCTGGGATTGCGCCACTCCTGGGTTTCAGGAATTCCTGGGATTGAGCCATTCCCAGGGTCAGGAATTCCCGGGGTCAGGAATTCCCGGGATTGAGCCATTCCCAGGGTCAGGAATTCCCGGGGTCAGGAATTCCCAGGATTGAGCCATTCCCGGTTTCCCAGCAGGACTCCGTGGCCAGCAAGAGGAGGAGCGCGGCGCTGGAGCTGCAGGGCATCCTGGTGGGCAGCGCTGTCCCCTCGGTGTCCCCTCAGTGTCCCTTCGATGTCCCCTTGATATCCCTCCCTTTGATATTCCCTCAGTGTCCCCTCAATGTTCCCCTCAATGTTCCCCTCAATGTTCCCCTCAATGTTCCCCTTGATGTCCCCACGATGTCCCCTCAATGTACCCCTTGCTGTCCCCTTCGTGTCCCTTCGATGTCACCTTGATATCCCTCCCTTTGATATCCCCTCAGTGTCCCCTCAATGTCCCCCTCAATGTCCCCTCGGTGTCCCCACAATGTCCCCTCGGTGTCCCCTCAATGTCCCCCTTGGTGTCCCCTCAATGTCCCCCTTGGTATCCCTCCCTCTGATGTCTCCTCGGTGTCCCCTCAATGTCCCCCTTGCTGTCTCCTTTGTGTCCCCCTCAATGTCCCCTTTGTGTCCCTTCAATGTCACCTTGACATCCCTCCCTTTGATATCCCTCAATGTCCCCTCAATGTCCCCCTCGGTGTCCCCTCAATGTCACCCTTGCTGTCCCCTTTGTGTCCCCTTTGTGTCCTTTCAATGTCACCTTGATATCCCTCCCTTTGATATCCCCTCAGTGTCCGCTCAATGTCCCCCTTGATGTCCCCACAATGTCCCCTCAATGTCCCCCTCAGTGTCCCCTTGCTGTCCCCTTGCTGTCCCCTTTGTGTCCCTTCAATGTCCCCTTGATATCCCTCCCCTGATGTCCCCTCGGTGTCCCCGTGTGTCTCAGGGCGCCCTGCGGAGGCCGAGCCGGAGGCGCAGCCGGCAGAGCCGGGATCGGGATCTGGGACAGGCCCCGGAGCTGGGATCCGTCCTGGAGCGGCGCCGCCGGGCCCTGGAGCAGGGATCAGTCCTGGAGCAGGGATCCATCCAGGATCTGGGATCGGCCCCGGAGCAGGGATCAGTCCTGGAGCAGGGATCCATCCGGGATCTGGGATCGGCCCCGGAGCTGGGATCCGTCCTGGAGCAGGGATCCATCCGGGATCTGGGATCGGCCCTGGAGCAGGGATCAGTCCTGGAGCAGGGATCCATCCCGGAGCAGGGACCGGCCCCCGGAGCTGGGATCCATCCTGGAGCGGCGCCGCCGGGCCCTGGACGCTGCCACAGGGGATCCCGCGGGGAATTCCATGGGAAACCGGTCCATGGGGAATTCCATGGGCACCAATGCCACAGGAAACCAGTCCATAGGAAACCAGTCCATGGGGAATTCCATGGGCACCAGTTCCATGGGGAACCAGTCCACGGGGAATTCCATGGGCACCAATTCCATGGGTAACCAGTCCATGGAAAAACGGTCCACGGGGAATTCCATGGGCGCCATGTCAATGAGCAATTCCATAGGCACCAGTGCCATGGGCACCAGTGCCACGGGGAACCAGTCCATGGGCACCAGTTCCACAGGGAATTCCATGGGCATCAATTCCATGAGGAATTCCATAGGCACTGGTGCCATGTGGAACCAGTCCATGGGCACCAGTTCCACGGGGAATTCCACGGGCATCAATTCCAAGGGCGCCAATTCCATGAGGAATTCCACGGGCACCAGTCCCATGAGGAATTCCACGGGCATCAATTCCACAGGAAACTGTTCCAAGGGCACCAATTCCATGGGGAATTCCATGGGAAACAATTCCAAGGGCACAGATTCCATGGGCACTAACACCACGGGCAGGAATTCCATGGGCACTAACACCACGGGCACCAATTCCTTCGGCACCAATTCCAAGGGCACCAATTCCATGAGCACCAATTCCATGGGCGGGAATTTCACGGGCACCAATTCCATGGGCGGGAATTCCATGGGCACCAATTCCATGAGGAATTCCATGGGCACCAGCTCCACGGACACCAATTCCATGACCACCAATTCCATGGGGAATTCCATAGGCACCAACTCCATGGGCACCAATTCCACGGGCACCAACTCCATGGGCACCAGTTCCATGGGCGGGAATTCCATGGGCACCAATTCCATGGGCACCAATTCCATGAGGAACCATTCCATGGGCACCAACTCCATGGGCGGGAATTCCATGGGCACCAACTCCATGGGCACCAGTTCCATGGACGGGAATTCCACGGGCACCAATTCCACGAGGAATTCCACGGGCACCAACTCCATGGGCACCAATTCCACGGGCGGGAATTCCATTGGCACCAACACCCTGGGCACCAATTCCATGGGGAATTCCATGGGCACCAACTCCATGGGCACCAATTCCATGGGGAATTCCACGGGCACCAACTCCACGAGGAACTCCACGGGAGCACAGGAGCGCGACGGAGCCGGGCCGGAGCCGGACGCGGGTACGGAGCTGGGAATGTCCCCAAGGAGGGCGCGGAGGTGACACCGGCAGCTGCCACCCCCCTGTCCCCTCCTGTCCCCCGCTGCCACCCCTGTCATGGCTTTTCCCAGGAAACCGCGACCAGGACCAGGACCAGGACCAGGACAAGGACCAGGACCAGGACAAGGACAAGGACCAGGACAAGGACAAGGACCAGGACAAGGACAAGGAGAACAAGGACAAGGACCAGGACATGGCCGCTGTCCCCTTCCGGCCCCGGGGCCTTGGTGGCCTCCCCAGGACGCGTCCCCGTCCCCGCTGGGCTTGGGACAGTGGGGACAAGGCCTAGGAGCCACTTCCTGGGAATTCCCATCCTCTTTTCCTGGGATTTTCCACCTTCATTTTCCAGGATTTTCCCACCATCAGTTCCCAGGGTGTTCCATCCCTTCACCCCAAGATTTTCCTGCCTCCTTTCCTGGGATTTCTGGTCCTAATTTTCTGGATTTCCCGTCCTCCATTCCCATGATTTTCCTGCCTCCTTTCCAGGATTTCCCACCCTTACTTCCCAGGATTTCCCATCCTCATTTCCTGGGATTTCCCATCCTCATTTCCTGGATTTCCCGTCCTCCATTCCCAAGATTTTCCTGCCTCCTTTCCAGGTCTTCCCACCCTTATTTCCCAGGATTTCCCATCCTCATTTCCCGGGATTTCTGGTCCTCATTTCCTGGATTTCCCATCCTCCATTCCCAAGATTTTCCTGCCTCCTTCCCAGGATTTCCCACCCTTATTTCCCAGGATTTCCCATCCTCATTTCCTGGCATTTTCCACGCTCCTTTCCCAAGATTTTCCGCCCTCCTTTCCGTGGATTTCCTGACATCCATTCCCAGGATATTCCCGGGATTTTCCACCCTCGATTCCCAGAATTTCCCACCCACCTTTCCCGGGATTTTCCACTTTTTTTTCCCAAGATTTTCCCAGGATTTCCCGCCCTCATTTCCCCAGGATTTCCCACCCACATCCCCCAGGATTTTCCAGCCTCATTTCCCAGGATTTCCCCACCCTCCATTCCCAGGAGTTTCCCAGGATTTTCCACCCTCAATTCCCAGGATTTCCCACTCTAATTTCCAAGGATTTCCCACCCTCAATTCCTGGGATTTTTCTGCCTCTTTTCCCAGGAATTTCCACCCTTTTCCCCAAGATTTTCTGCCCTCCTTCCCCAGGATTTCCCACCATTTTTTCCCAAGATTTCCCCCCCTCAATTCCCAGAATTTTCCCCCTCAATTCCCAGAATTTTCCCCCCTCAATTCCCAGAATTTTCCCCCTCCATTCCCAAGAATTTCCCCCCTCAATTCCCAGAATTGTCCCCCCCCAATTCCCAAGATTTTCCCCCCTCATTTCCCAGAATTTCCCATCCTCAAGTCCCAGAATTTTCCCCCTCAATTCCAGGAATTTCCCATCCTCAATCCCAGAATTTTCCCCCCTCATTTCCCAAAATTTCCCCCATCAATTCCCAGAACTTCCCCCCTCAATTCCCAGAATTTTCCCCCCTCAATTCCCAGAAATTTCCCCCCTCAATTCCCAGAATTTTCCACCCCCAATTCCCAGAATTTTCCCCCCTCAATTCCCAGAATTTTCCCCCCTCAATTCCCCAGAATTGTCCCCCCCCAATTCCCAAGATTTTCCCCCCTCATTTCCCAGAATTTCCCATCCTCAAGTCCCAGAATTTTCCCCCTCAATTCCAGGAATTTCCCATCCTCAATCCCAGAATTTTCCCCCTCATTTCCCAGAATTTTCCCCTCTCAATTCCCAGAATTTTCCCCCCTCAATTCCCAGAATTTTCCCCCCTCAATTCCCAGAATTTTCCCCCCTCAATTCCCAGCATTTTCCCCCTCAATTCCCAGAATTTCCCATCCTCAATCCCAGAATTTCCCCCCCTCAATTCCCAGAATTTTCCCCCTCAATTCCCAGAATTTTCCTGCCTCCATTCCCAAGATTTTCCACCCTTAATCCCAGAATTTTCCCCCCCTAAATTCCCAGAATTTTCCTGCCTCCATTCCCAACATTTTCCCCCCCTCAATTCCCAGAATTTTTCCCCTTCAATTCCCAGAATTTCCTGCCTCCATTCCCAAGATTTTCCCCCCTCATTTCCCAGAATTTCCCCATCCTCAAGTCCCAGAATTTCCCCCCTCAATTCCCAGAATTTTCCCACCTCAATTCCCAGAATTTCCCCCCTCAATTCCCAGAATTTTCCCACCTCAATTCCCAGAATTTTCCTGCCTCCATTCCCAAAAATTTCCCCCCTCAATTCCCAGAATTTTCCCCCAATTCCCAAGATTTTCCCCCCTCATTTCCCAGAATCTCCCCATCCTCAAGTCCCAGAATTTTCCCCCTCAATTCCAGGAATTTCCCATCCTCAATCCCAGAATTTTCACCCTCAATTCCCAGAATTTTCCTGCCTCCATTCCCAACATTTTCCACCCTCATTTCCCAGAATTTTCCAGAATTTTCCCCCTCAATTCCCAGAATTTTCCCCCCTCAATTCCCAGAATTTTCCCACCCTCAATCCCAGAATTTCCCCCATCAATTCCCAGAATTTTCCCCCCTCAATTCCCAGAATTTCCCACCTTCCTGGCATCCCCTGGAATTCCACCCCACCCTCCAAATCCCCCCAAAAATTCGGGAATTCCTTCCCCAAAATCCCACAAAACCTCTGGCAGCTCCTCCTTTCCTACAACATCCCAATAAAATCTTTGATTTCCCTCGGATTTGAGACCACCTGGAATTATTCCAAACCTCCTTTCCCAGAAATCCCAAATCCTCTGGGAATTCCCTTGGATTTGGGGTTTTTTTCCCAAATTTTTCTGAATTCCTGCTCCTTTTCCTGGAGGAAAAGCCAAAAAAATACCTGGAAAAGGGAAATTCCTGATGAAAAGAAGCAAAAAAATTTCCCACGTTTTTCCCCAAATCTTGGAATTTTTCCTGCAGTTTTTTCCCAAATTTTTCCCAAATGCTGGAGCTTTCCTGGAATTTTTTTCCCTGGATTTTTTCAAATCCTGGAGCTTTTTCCTGGATTTCTTCAATTCCTGGAACTTTCCTGGAGTTTCTTCCCAGTTTTTTCCCAAATTTTGGTGATTTTTTCCCAGATTTTTCCCAAATCCTGGAACTTTCCTGGAGATTTTTTTCCCAAATTTTTCCAAATCCTGGAGATTTTTCCCAGATTTACCCAAATCCTGGAATTTTCTTGGAATTTTTCCCAGATTTCTCCAAATCCTGGAACTTTTCCTGGAGTTTCTTCCCAGTTTTCTCCCAAATCCTGGAGATTTTTCCCAGATTTTCCCAAATCCTGGAACTTTCCTGGAGCTTTTTCCTGGATTTCTCCAATTCCTGGAACTTTCCTGGAGTTTCTTCCCATTTTTTTCCCAAATTTTGGTGATTTTTCCCAGATTTTTCCCAAATCCTGGAATTTTTCATGGATTTCTCCCAAATCCTGGAGATTATTCCCAGATTTTCCCAAATCCTGGAACTTTCCTGGAGATTTTTTTCCCAAATTTTTCCAAATCCTGGAGATTTTTCCTGGATTTCTCCAAATCCTGGATCATTCCTGGAGCTTCTTCCTGGATTTTCCCAATTCCTGGAATTTTCCTGGAGTTTTTTCCTGGATATTCCCAAATTCCAGAGTTTTTTCCTGGATTTCTCCAAATCTGGATCATTCCTGGAGATTTTTCCCAGATTTTTCCCAAATCCTGGAATTTTCCTGGAATTTTTCATGGATTCCTTCAAATCCTGGAGATTTTTCTCAGACTTCTCCAAATCCTGGAACTTTCCTGGACTTTTTTCATGGAATTTTCCAAATCCTGGAGATTTTCCCCAGATTTTCCCAAATCCTGGAATTTTCTGGAGTTTTTCCCTGGATTTTTCCAAATCCTGGAGCCTTTTCCTGGATTTCTCCAATTCCTGGAACTTTCCTGGAGTTTTCTTCCCATTTTTTTCCCAATTTTGGTGATTTTTCCCAGATTTTTCCCAAATCTGGAATTTTCCTGGAATTTTTCATGGATTTCTCCCAAATCCTGGAGATTTTTCCCAGATTTTTCCCAAATCCTGGAACTTTCCTGGAGCTTTTTCTGGATTTCTCCAAATCCTGGAACTTTCCTGGAGTTTCTTCCCATTTTTTCCCAAATTTTGGTGATTTTTCCCAGATTTTTCCCAAATCCCGGATCATTCCTGGAGCTTCTTCCTGGATTTTCCCAATTCCTGGAATTTTCCTGGAGTTTTTTCCTGGATTTCTCCAATTCCTGAACTTTCCTGGAGATTTTTCCCAGATTTTTCCCAAATCCTGGAATTTTCCTGGAATTTTTCATGGATTTCTCCCAAATCCTGGAGATTATTCCCAGATTTTCCCAAATCCTGGAATTTTCTTGAATTTTTCCCAAATTTTTCCAAATCCTGGAGATTTTTCCCAGATTTCTCCAGATCCTGGATCTTTCCTGGAGCTTCTTCCTGGATTTTCCCAATTCCTGGAATTTTCCTGAAGTTTTTTTCCTGGATATTCCCAAATTCCAGAGTTTTTTCCTGGATTTCTCCAATTCCTGGAACTTTCCTGGAGATTTTTCCCAGATTTTTCCCAAATCCTGGAATTTTCCTGGAATTTTTCATGGATTTCTTCAAATCCTGGAGATTTTTCTCAGACTTCTCCAAATCCTGGAACTTTCCTGGACTTTTTTCATGGAATTTTCCAAATCCTGGAGTTTTTTCACAGATTTTCCCAAATCCTGAGATTTTTCCCAGATTTTCCCAAATCCTGGAACTTTCTTGGAGATTTTTCCCAAATTTTTCCAAATCCTGGAGTTTTTCCCTGGATTTTTCCCAAATCCTGGAGATTTTTCCCAGATTTCTCCAAATCCTGGATCTTTCCTGGAGCTTCTTCCTGGATTTCTCCCAAATCCTGGAGATTTTTCCCCGATTTTCCCAAATCCTGGAACTTTCCTGGAGCTTTTTCCTGGATTTTTCCAAATCCTGGAGCCTTTTCCTGGATTTCTCCAATTCCTGGAACTTTCCTGGAGTTTCTTCCCATTTTTTCCTAAATTTTGGTGATTTTTCCCAGATTCTTCCCAAATCCTGGAATTTTCCTGGAATTTTTCATGGATTTCTCCCAAATCCTGGAGATTTTTCCCAGATTTTCCCAAATCCTGGATCATTCCTGGAGCTTTTTCCTGGATTTTCCCAATTCCTGGAACTTTCCTGGAGCTTCTTCCTGGATTTCTCCCAAATCCTGGAGATTTTTCCCAGATTTTCCAAATCCTGGAACTTTCCTGGAGCTTTTCCCTGGATTTTTCCAAATTCTGGAACTTTCCTGAGTTTCTTCCCATTTTTTCCCAAATTTTGGTGATTTTTTCCCAGATTTTTCCAAATCCGGATCATTCCTGGAGCTTCTTCCTGGATTTTCCCAAATCCTGGAATTTTCCTGGAGTTTTTCCCTGGATTTTTCCAAATCCTGGAGCTTTTTCCTGGATTTCTCCAATTCCTGGAACTTTCTGGAGCTTCTTCCTGGATTTCTCCCAAATCCTGGAGATTTTCCCCAGATTTCTCCAAATCCTGGAATTTTCCTGGAGTTTTTCCCTGGATTTTTCCAAATCCTGGAGTTTTTTCCTGGATTTCTCCAATTCCTGGAACTTTCCTGGAGCTTTTTCCTGGATTTCTTCAAATCTGGAGATTTTTTCCTGATTTTTCCAAATCCTGGAGTTTTTTCTCGGATTTCTCCCAAATCCTGGAGATTTTTCCCCAATTTTTCCAAATCCAGCTTTTTTTGGTGTCTCCTGCTTCTTCCAAAGAAATTCCAGAGCCTGGGAATTTCATTTTTCTGCCTTTCCAGATCCAGGAAAATCCATGAATTTCCCCCAAAATCTTGGAATTCCCGTGGCAAAATTCCATCCAAATTCCACAACCTGGCCTTGGACACCTCCAGGGACCAGGAAAAAATCCCAATCCCATAAAAAAACCCTCAAAACCCAAAGGAAAATCCAAGATTTTTCCACTTTATTCATAAATTTCTCTCATTCTGGGAATGCTTTTCCCAAATTTCCGGGGGTTTCATCCCAAATTTCCTTTTCCTGGTTAAATATTTATGGATTTCCACCATTTCCCTAAAATCTGATTCAGTTCCAGGCTGGGAAAATTATGGAAAAACAGCTGGAAAAAAATCCCCAGGAAAATCTGGATTCAAAGGAATCAGGAATTCCTGATTTTCCTCATTCCCATCCTGGAATTTTCCAGCAAATCCAAAAGGGAAAAACCCAAAAAAACCAACAAAAAAATCCCAAATCCAAGAAGTCTCGGAGCAAAATTCCAAAGGAATTTTTTTGGGGAATTCCCTCAAAAAATCTTCTGGATCAAGAATTCCCAAGCCTGGCTGGGGTGGGAATGGAAAATTCCAGAAAAAAAATGGGAATTTTCTGATGGGAAAGAAGAAATTTGCAGCTCCCTCAGAGGATTTTCTCCCTTTGGAAAAGGAGGAAGGAAAAATCTGGGAATTCTCAAAATTCCACCTCATCTGCAAAAATCAGAAAAATCGGGAATTCCGAGAATTCCCTGAAAAACTAAAAATTCCATGGAAAATCCCTTCCCATCAAGGCTTTGCTGGAGTGAAAAATGGGAATTTTCAGGATTTAAACCCCCCCAAATCCTGATTTTTTTTTAGGATTATTCCTGGAAAAACGGGATGAAGGGACAGCGTGGAATCTTCTGGATTTATCCCAATTTTTCCCAGATTTTTTTTTATTTTTTCCTTTTAATTCACGGCTCTGTGGAACCCTCAGGAAAATCCAGGAGCAACTTCCTCAGGGAACTTGGAAATTCCCAAAATTTTCCATGAAAAAATTCCCAAAGAATCAGCAGGAAAAACCCCCAAACGTGGTCGGCACCTCCAGGAGTGTCCAAGTCTTTAAATTCCCAAAAAAATTCCCAAAAAATTCCCAAATAAAAAGGGAAAAATTTGGGATATTCCAGCTGGGGGAATCTTCTGGATATTCCCAAATATTCCCAAATTTTCAGTAAATTTTCTGCCTGCTGGGCAGGATGGCTTCCTTGATGAAGGAGAAAATCAGGAGAATTCCAGAACGTTTCCCTCTTTTCCCCTTGGTGAAATAATTGGAGACGACGTCGTCTGCGGAAAACCGGGAATGGGGTCAGAATTCCGGGAATTTTGGGGGATTTTGGGGGATTTTTGGGATTTTCAAGAAGTTGGGGATGCTCGTGGAATGCACTGGGAATGGGGGGGTTGGAGTTTTGGGGTTGGCAGGGATCAGAAATTTATGGGATGTGCCAATGGTTCTGGAATCTCAGATTTTTGGGATCACAGATTTTTGGGATATTCTGATCATTGGTGAACCCCTAAAAATCCCAGAATTTCTGGGGTTCTTGGAGCATTTGGGATCCCAGATTTTTGGGATATTCTGATCATTGGTGACCCCTAAAAATCCCAAATTTTTGGGACATTCTGATCATTGGTGACTCCTAAAAATCTCAAAATTTTGGGATATTCTGAGCCTTTAGGAAGCCACAGGAATCCCAAATTTCTGGGATTCTCTGAGATTTCAGGGAATCCCAGGAACCCCAAATTTCTGGGACATTTGGGGAATTTGGGGCACCCAAAAATTCTGGGGTTCTTGAGCCTTTGGGATCCCAAATTTTTTGGGACATTCTGATCATTGGTGACCCCTAAAAATCCCAGAATTTCTGGGGTTCTTGGAGCCTTTGGGATCCAGATTTTTGGGATATTCTGATCATTGGTGAACCCTAAAAATCCCAGAATTTCTGGGGTTCTTGGAGCCTTTGGGATCCCAGATTTTTGGGATATTCTGATCATTGGTGAACCCTAAAAATCCCAGAATTTCTGGGGTTCTTGAGCCTTTGGGATCCCAAATTTTTGGGATATTCTGAGCTAATGGGGACCCCCAAAAATCCCAAAATTTTGGGACATTCGGAGCCTTTAGGAAGCCCCAGGAACCCCAAATTTCTGGGGACATTTGGGGAATTTGGGGCACCCAAAAATTCTGGGGTTCTTGGAGCCTTTGGGATCCCAAATTTCTGGGATATTCTGATCATTGGTGAACCCTAAAAATCCAGAAATTCTGGGGTTCTTGGAGCCTGTGGGATCCCAAATTTTTGGGATATTCTGAGCTAATGGGGACCCCCAAAAATCCCAAAATTTTGGGACATTCTGAGCCTTTAGGAAGCCCCAGGAACCCCAAATTTCTGGGACATTTGGGGAATTTGGGGCACCCAAAAATTCTGGGGTTCTTGGAGCCTTTGGGATCCCAAATTTTTTGGGACATTCTGATCATTGGTGAACCCTAAAAATCCCAGAATTTCTGGGGTTCTTGGAGCCTTTGGGATCCCAAATTTTTGGGATATTCTGATCATTGGTGAACCCTAAAAAATCCCAGAATTTCTGGGGTTCTTGGAGCATTTGGGATCCCAGATTTTTGGGACATTCTGAGCTAATGGGGACCCCCAAAAATCCCAAAATTTTCGGACATTCGGAGCCTTTAGGAAGCCCCAGGAACCCCAAATTTCTGGGACATTTGGGGAATTTGGGGGCACCCAAAAATTCTGGGGTTCTTTGGAGCCTTTAGGATCCCAAATTTCTGGGATATTCTGATCATTGGTGACCCCTAAAAATCCCAAAATTTTGGGATATTCTGAGCCTTTAGGAAGCCTCAGGAATCTCAAATTTCTGGGATTCTCCGAGATTTCAGGGATTCCCAGGAACCCCAAATTTCTGGGACATTTGGGGAATTTGGGGCACCCAGGAATCCCAAAAATTCTGGGGTTCTTTGGAACCTTTGGGATCCCAGATTTTTGGGATATTCTGAGCTAATGGGGACCCCAAAAATCCCAAAATTTTGGGACATTCGGAGCCTCTAGGAAGCCCCAGGAACCCCAAATTTCTGGGACATTTGGGGAATTTGGGGCACCCAAAAATTCTGGGGTTCTTGGAGCCTTTGGGATCCCAGATTTTTGGGATATTCTGATCATTGGTGAACCCTAAAAATCCCAGAATTTCTGGGGTTCTTGGAGCCTTTGGGATCCCAGATTTTTGGGATATTCTGAGCTAATGGGGACCCCAAAAATCCCAAAATTTTGGGACATTCTGAGTCTCTAGGAAGCCCCAGGAACCCCAAATTTCTGGGACATTTGGAGAAGCTGGGGCACCCAGGAATCCCAAAAATTCTGGGGTTCTTGGAGCCTTTGGGATCCCACATTTTTGGGATATTCTGAGCTAATGGGGACCCCAAAAATCCCAAAATTTTGGGATATTCTGAGCCTTTAGGAAGCCCCAGGAATCCCAAATTTCTGGGCCTTTGGGACTCCCAGTCCCTGGGATTCTCTGAGCCTTTGGGGACCCCAAAAATCCCAAATTTCTGGGATTCTCCAAGGGCTCAGAGACCACCAGGAATCCCGAATTTCTGGGAAATTCTGACCATTGGGAACCCCCCAAAATCCCAAATTTTTGGGACATTCTGAGCCCTTGGGAACCCCCAAAATCCCAAATTTTTGGGACATTCTGAGCAGGATTGAAACTGGACAAACTCAAAATCCTTTCCCAATCCCATTCCCATTCCCAATCCCAATCCCAACCCCATTCCCACTCCCACTGTGGAGTTCAATCCTGGGGATTCTCCAAGGGCTCAGAAACCCCAAATATTTGGGATATTCTGGATCCCAAGGAATCCCAAATTTCTGGGCCTTTGGGACTCCCAATCCCTGGATTCTCTGAGCCTTTGGGGATCCCAAAAATCCCAAATTTCTGGGACATTCTGACCCCCAAAAATCCCAAATTTCTGGGATTCTCCAAGGGCTCAAGGATCCCCAAAATCCCAAATTTTCAGGACGTTTTGAGCGGGATCGAAACTGGACGAACTCAAAATCCTTTCCCACCCAATCCCAATCCCATTCCCATCCTCAATCCCATTCCCAATCCCATTCCTGACTCCAATCCCAATCCCATTCCCAACCCCAATCCCACCTCCGGGTTGCACCATGGAGTTCACGACATTCAATCCTTGGGATTCTCCAAGGGCTCAGAAACCCCAAATTTCTGGGACATTCCGAGCCCTTGGTGAAACCCAAAAATCCAAA